>JACEFZ010015045.1:0-30159 GCA_014155875.1 Cepaea nemoralis
AATACAATGTCACAAACACATAGTACAATGTCACCATACATAGTACACAATCACATGAACAAGTAGTACAATGTTACCAACAAGTAGTACAATGTCACCAAACCTGGTACACGATCACATGGACAAGTATTACAATGTCACCAAACATGGTACACGATCACATGGACAAGCATTACAATGTCACCAAACATGGTAGACGATCACATCAACAAGTAGTACAATGTCACCAAACATGGTAGACGATCACATGGACAAGTATTACAATGTCAAGTTCCATTCACTGAGCATTGGCAAAGATGCCACGACACAAAAGAAATAACATGGTGACCCTTGTATGGCGATATATCGTCCTTCTGTCGAAGTGGGTGGCGATATACTATCCGACGGCAATAAATAAGTTAGCAGCCTGGTTTCAAGAACGGACAACATAGCACTACCGACATCCTGGTATATTCCAAGTATAATGTCTCCCGCAGTTGTTTATCCCATATCTTACCTAGCACTACGACCATCCTGGTATGTGCCAGGTATAATATCTGTCTCAGTTGTATATCCTATATCTTACCTAGCACTACGACCATCCTGGTATGTGCCAAATATAATATCTCCGTCAGTGTATATCCCACATCTTACCTAGCACTACAGGCGTCCTGGTATATGCCAGGTATAATGACTCCCTCAGTTGTATATCCCAGATATTACCTAGCACTACGGTCGTCCTGGTATATGTCAGGTATAAAGTCTCCCTCAGTTTTATATTTCACATCTATCTAGCACTGCTAGCATCCTTGGTTCTGTCGACCTGCTACTGTGTGAGTGCGGGGTGCGAAACTGGGCTGTGAATTTCGTTTGAAATGCTTTTACATATGTCCACGGTTGACTTTAGCGTGAACTGCATGTTCGGAACGATGGTGGCCGGCTGTTTCTGAATTGACTGGTTTGCCTTTTCGGTTCAAGGATGCATTTTGTCCGGAGACTCCTGGGTGTCGTCGCTGTAGCTACGAAGTTCGGGCTTTGCGCGTCGTTTTGGGCGGGTTGCCATGCGGAACGAGACCCAACCATATGGGATACAAACCGGTTCAATTAACTCTTTCTGGTGACTGGTGACTCCATCGACAGTGAACTGTATTTATTTGTGGAGGACTTTCGTGTTGGCATTCTGGCTGCGGCATTATGCACAGACAGTGTACTTGTGCGGGCTGTTGGCTTGCCGAGACTCCTGTCTGTTCCACTTTTCACATTGGGCAGTGGGGAGCATCTTGTGTGATATTCCCTGGCACAGGAACGGAGCATAATGGGGACGACCCGTCGCTGTGAAGTTGGAACAGTGACTAACTAACTAACTAACTAACTAACTAACTAACTAACTCACTAACTAACTAACTAACTAACTAACTAGCTAGCTATCTAACTAACTAACTAACTAACTAACTAAGTAACTCACTAACTAACTAACTAACTAACTAGCTAGCTATCTAACTAACTAACTAAGTAATTAACAACTGGCATCCTGTTATATGCCAGGTATAATATCTCCCTCAGATGTATATCCCACATCACACCTAGCGCTGCAGGCATCCACGTATATGTCAGACATAATGACTCCTTTAGGTGTATATCCCACATCTTACGTAGCACCAAGCATAGTGACTCTCTCAGTTGTATATCCCATATCTTACCTAGCACCAAGCACAGTGAGTCCCTCAGTTGTATATCCCACATCTTATCTAGCACCAATCATAGTGACTCTCCCAGTTTTATATCCCTCATCTTACCTAGCACCAAGCACAGTGAGTCCCTCAGTTGTATATCCCACATCTTATCTAGCACCAAGCATAGTGACTCTCTCAGTTGTATATTCCATATCTTACCTAGCACCAAGCGTAGTGACTCTTTCAGCTATATATCCCACATCTTATCTAGCACCTATCATAGTGACTCGCTCAGTTGTATATCCCATATCTTACCTAGCACCAAGCACAGTGAGTCCCTCAGTTGTATATCCCATATCTTACCTAGCACCAAGCACAGTGACTCTCTCAGCTGTATATCCCACATCTTATCTAGCACCTTGCATAGTGACTCTCTCAGTTGTATACCCGATATCTTACCTAGCACCAGGACCTACCAAGTGGACTCACTGTTAGTTACCAGCATACCTTTACAGGACGTAGCAGTCAACTCCAACATATTTGGCTGTTTGTGATTCCTGGGATTGTTTTCGTTTAGTATTTAGTAATTCCTTTCTGAAGGACTGGCACTCATAACATTGTAGTGACACCAATGCAAGGCAGTCAGCTTCCAAATCGCCAAAAGATGTGCATAGAACAAGTTATGCTGGATTTGCATTCGTTACCCCTTCGCCACAGAGGCGGCTCACCGTTTATTTATAATCAGTTATCAATTCAACCGGCTCTGTGACAAAGGTGTCACTAATGCAGTTCGTAATCCCGCATACCGCGTTCGAAGCACAGCTGCTGGCGATTGGGAAGCAACCTGTTTTAGCTCCCGTACAAAGGTATGAGTGCCGGTTATTCATAAAGCAATGGCAAACTTCTGAACGTTACATTGCCAAGAAATCACAACATGCCAAACAACTCTGGGGTTGACTGCCAAGTGCTTTAAAGGACACGCAATTAACTATTCTCAATTCAAACGCCACAAACTCTGAATATCTTAGCTCGACAATCCGTAACACTGCCAGCTGGTAACATGAGATCAAACGTAACACATTTTCAATATCTTAGCTTGACAATCAGCAACACTGGCAACTGGTAACAAGAAATCAAACGTAGGCTGGCCATAGTATTGCAGAGATTAAACAGTAGTCAGAACCCAAGGAACACCATCAGCAACCACGTTACAGTGAAATCTTTGAGGGCTTGCATCTTTCCTGTAGCAACATGTGGATGTGAGTCATGGACAGAAAACTGAGAAAACTGAGACTTGTGAGATAAAAACTAGATGAATTGAGCACCTGGTAAATACATTGGTCCTCCCCCAGCGAAGACAAGAAGAATCCAACGACCAGGAGCTGTGTTACTGTGTATGTTGGACCCATGTTAGAGACAGCAGCAAATCTGTCGATGAGAAATTGTATTCATTGAGTTAATAACCTCAGCAACATCTGCTGCTGTAATTGTGTTGCTAATATATGCCTATAAGAATAAAGTTAGTTGCATGTCCTTTACAGAACGTAGCAGTAAACCCCAGCATTCTTTGGCTGTTCGTGATTCCTGAGCAAGTTTACGTTCAGTAGTTTGCCATTGCTTTCTGAATGACCGGCACCAATACAATTTCATTCAAGATCAACATAGCTGTGTTTTGAACATGGGTATGCGGGATTACGAACTGCGTTGGTAACCCTTTGCCACGGAGCCGGCAATATCAATATATGTACACACACACATACACATACACACCCACACATACACATACACACACATATATATCTATATATATATATATATATATATATATATATATATATATATATATATATATATATATATATATACACATACACACACACACATATACATACATCTATACAATTCTAGTAAGGACAATACAACTTTACCCTGAAATTAGCAGATTACACAACGCACGAAACTGTCCTGTATTCAAACCCAGAGTTTGTAGTCTTCACAAACTTGCAGCCAGGTATCGCATAATAAAACCTATAATGACACCGATATTTGCTGTAGTCCGGCTGTAGTGTGTAGAAGCAATCACCTGAAAATATTATTATAATTTTTTTAAATTCAAAATAATCAGCAACTTATTTTATGATATATGTCATCTCTTATCAGCTCGTGAAGCAGACATATGTTATACGTTAATTAAACAGTAAAGGTTTTTAGTCGCATGTGCCGTTGAAGGACTGTAGAAAACTCATGAACACAGTTCTGCGATATATAGATGGAATTTTTATATTCAGTGCTTCTTCTCTTCTCATCTAGTCCCCTATGGGGTTAGAGACCCTAAATCAACTCACACTTAGCACTTAGCACTGCAATCCTTGACTATCCCGTGCAGCACAGCCCGTGTTTCTCCAATTTCTTTTACAATTTGGAACACAGTTCTGTCTAGTTATCCTAGCCAAAAGTGTCTATAGAATCCCCTCTAGCCTTCTGGATTCTAATTTTATCATTTTCTTTTACCCAATCGTTGTACCCGTTGCTACCCAAGTATGTGCATGGCACCGTCTGTTTCAGTTTGGTGTGCATTAGCACAGTCTTTGGCCAGATCAAGGAGACGGGGATACAAAAAAAGGGTGTAGACGAGATTGTTGCACACGCGCGCACACACACACACACACACACACACACACACACACACACACACACACACGTGTGTATGTTATGTTGTTTGTCCATCAAAGATCATACATACACACATCGTGATTGTAACTGACTCAGAAAGCATGCTGATGAGGGTGAGGACAGGCAGGCTTCAGGCTGAGTGGCTTGCTTCGCTTCGGAGGTCACGGGTGGCAAGCATCACCTGGATCTTTTCTCCGGAGCATGCTGGTGTGCTGGGGAATGAACAGGCGGACAGTTGGCTGGTTCGGCAAAACCTGGTGGAGTATTGATGCATGACAAGGCAGACGTGGTTGCGGCCTTGTGGGAGCACGTGTACACCTCGGAGGAGCAAATGGATCACCATAGTCTGGTTAGAATGCGACAGCGTGGAGTGACGAGGGGATCTGGCCGATGCTCGACGCTCAGAGGAAAAGCGATACAGACATATAATCAGATTGCTACTGGAACTATTGGTGCTGGAACTCTTCGCTGGCTGCTGAGGATGTGGAGGAGCGTTTATGGGAATGCCCCGAATGCTGTGATGTCGGTTCCTAAATCAATCAATCAATCAATCAATCAAGAATGATGATGCAAATTCATTTCATCAAGTGGGGTTGAAAGTATGGAGCCGTGAGTTCTAAGATGGCTGATACGGCCTATTTTGGCTCTAAATTTTCTTTGACTGTGGGCAAAGAATGCTTGACGTACGAGGCGGAGGATCTCCTGCAATGGTTTTTCTGTCCAGTCTTTTCTTCACAGTTCTTGCAGTCCTGGCTGCTTCGCGAGTGACTGCACCCTTGTTAATTTCGAATTACGAATTTTGGTCTTTGGCTGCAGTCTGCCAGGTGTCAAGATGAATTTCAAAAGCTTTCAGTGAGATTTTCAGAGTGTTTTTAAAGCGTTTCCGCTGGCCACCTTGGGAGCGCTTTCCACAACGCAGCCCACCGTAAATAAATTCGTATAGGGAGCCTGTGATCTGGCATACGGGTTACGTGACCAGCCTCAGCGAATCTGATTCTTCATTAGTAGAGTTTGGATACTGGGCATGGATGCTCTTTCTAGAACTTCAGTGTCTGGAATCTTGTCTTGCCATTTATTCTTCATTAGCTTCCTAAGGCAGACTGCGTGGAAGTGGTTTAATTTCCTAGCGTGTCGCTGGTAAACAGTCCAGGTTTCACAAGCATATAACAGTGTGGATAATACAACTGCTTTGTAGACTTTCAGCTTTGTTTACAGGCTTATTCCATTTCTGTCCCATACATTCTTGTACAGTCTAACAAGAGCCGCGCTGGCCGGGGAGATTCTTGTATTTACTTCGTCATCAATTGTGGCAGCTTGTGACACAGTGCTGCCAAGATAGGTGAATTTGTCCACAACACTTAGTCTATGACCGTTCACCTTGATATTCGGCACGATGTGATTATTTCCTGGAGCTGGCTGGTACATAACTACAGTCTTCTCCAAGATATTATTGAGCCCAAAGTTGGCACAGGCATGTGAGAAAGCTGAAACACTGTGTTGCATGTCTGCCTCTGAGTTGGCATATAGAGCGCAATCATCAGCAAACAGCAGCTTTCTGACGGCGTCGCTGTATGTTTGGTTTTAGCTTTCAGCCTTCTGAGATTGAACAACTTTCCATCCATGCGGTAGTCTATTCCAATGTCGTTGTTCTCGAAGGCATTCGTCAGCATAGCTGAACACATGAGGCTGAACAGTGTTGGTGCCAGGACACATCATTGCTTCACTCCAGTGATGACAGGAATGGGCTCAGAAAGCACACCATTTTCCTGTACTCTTGCCTGCATGCTATCATGAAATAGCCCCACTATTTGGACACACTTTCGCGTACAGCCATATTTCGCCATAATCTTCCAAATTCCTTCTCTGCCGATTGTATCAAAAGCCCTGGTAAGATCAATGAAAGTGGAGAACATTTCAGAGTACTGTTCCTGACATTTCCCTTGCAGCTGCCTTGCAGCAAAAATCATGCCAACAGTTCCTCGTTCTTTTTTGAAGCCACATTGACTCTCAGGAAGAAGACCTTGGTCGAGATGGGCCGTGAGGCGATTGAGAAGAATTCTGGCGAGTATCTTCCCTGCAATTGAGTGGAAGGCCATCTGTGGCTGTCACAGGATTCTTTACGTTTGTAAAGGTGGACTATTGACGCGTCCTTGATATGTTGTGGCATGGGCTCGTTCACCCATATGTTTGTAAAGACTTGGTGAAGCTGCTCTATTAGAACCGGTCAACCTGCTTTTTATATCTCTGCTGGGATGGAGTCAGGTTCAGATGCCTTGTATATCTCTGCTGGGATGGAGTCAGGACCAGGTGCCTTGTATATCTCTGCTGGGATAGAGTCAGGTTCACACGCCTTGTATATCTCTGCTGGGATAGAGTCAGGTTCAGATGCCTTGTATATCTCTGCTGGGATAGAGTCAGGTTCAGATGCCTTGTATATCTCTGCTGGGATGGAGTCAGGACCAGGTGCCTTGTATATCTCTTCTGGGATAGAGTCAGGTTCAGACGCCTTGTATATCTCTGCTGGGATAGTCAAGACCAGGTGCCTCGTATATCTCTGCTGGGATAGAGTCAGGTTCAGACGCCTTGAATATCTCTGCTGGGATAGAGTCAGGTTCAGATGCCTTGTATATCTCTGCTGGGATGGAGCCAGGACCAGGTGCCTTGTATATCTCTGCTGGGATGGAGTCAGGACCAGGTGCCTTGTATATCTCTTCTGGGATAGAGTCAGGTTCAGACGCCTTGTATATCTCTGCTGGGATAGTCAAGACCAGGTGCCTCGTATATCTCTGCTGGGATAGAGTCAGGTTCAGACGCCTTGTATATCTCTGCTGGGATAGTCAGGTTCAGATGCCTAGTATATCTCTGCTGGGATGGAGTCAGGACCAGGTGCCTTGTATATCTCTGCTGGGATGGAGTCAGGACCAAGCGCCTTACCGCTGGAAAGTTTCTGGATGGCTTTATTTACTGCCATTACGGTTGGCAGGTGTCATTAGTGGGGACTTGAGGAAGGCATTTGATGGTCTCAAGGGTCGACTACATTGCACAGGGTCTTATCCCATATGGCTCGGTCTCTTTCCGCAGCGCGGAAAGCGTCGCACAAAGCACGAACTCTGTAGTCAAAATTTCACTCGTGAACCGAAAGACGCGGCCCGAAATCGAACTACAACCTTCGGAGCCTGAGTCAAGCGGCTTTTCATCATCGAAGGAGGAGGTTGCATTTAAGATGTTGCTGAAATGCACTGCCCAGCGTTGACGATTTCTTTCTTGTCGGTGACCAGTGTTCCCCCATCTGCACTTAGGAGGGGAACTATGCCTGGTGGTGTAGGACCACAGACCGCTTTTAGTGAGACGTAAGAAGGCTTTCATACCATGTTTGTTAGCAAGGCTTTGAATATCACGAGCTTTGTTGCTCTGCCAGGAGTCTCGCATGTGCTGAGGTTTCTGCTGCACAACTCTCCGGATGTTAGTGAAGGCGTCTTTCTTATGTTGATGTAGGGTCATCCATATATGCCTTATGGAGAAGATGTTTCTCGGCCAGCAATTGGTTGTCATCACTCCAGTGTTTATCCTTTCGGGGGAGCAGGGGGGGGGGGGGGGGGGGCGCGCTGGACCAAGGATTTCCATAGCAGTGTTGAAACATATGTCCTTTAGGGATTTCCGCTATGTTTCCGCATCCTATTTAACTGCAGCATTTCTCTTGAGACGGTCTTGCAGCATATTTTCAAACGACAGCTGCATTTAAAAGAAAATTTTTTTGGCTTTTTGGTCTGGTGACATGTAGTTTTCAAATACACATAAATAAGCACTCTTAAACATCCAGTGTGCTGATGCCAAGATAGCGGGTTCAACCTCTATATCGGAAAGTTGGACTAAAATGTTAACTTCTCTTACATAACTTTGGAACATAAGTAACGAGTACCTCTGAAGTTGGAGTGGGTTCGCCTTAAAGTGGATGATACGGCAGACATGGTCAGGGCCTGTGTGGATCATGTACATGGCCAGGATGAACAGATCAATCATCATAGCCTGGATGAACAGATCATTCATCATAGTCTGGATGAACAGATCAATCATCATAGTCTGGATGAACAGATCAATCATTATAGCCTGGATGAATAGATCAATCATCACAGCATGGATGAACAGATCAATCATGAAAGCCTGGATGAACAGATCAATCATCATATCCTGCATGAACAGATCAATCATCATAGCCTGGATGAATAGATCAATCATCATAGCCTGGATGAACAGATCAATCATCATAGCCTGGATGAACAGATCAATCATCATAGCCTGGATGAACAGATCAATCATCATAGCCTGGATGAACAGATCAATCATCATAGCCTGGATGCACAGATCAATCATCATATCCTGCATGAACAGATCAATCATCATAGCCTGGATGAACAGATCAATCATCATAGCCTGGATGAACAGATCAATCATCATAGCCTGGATGAACAGATCAATCATCATAGCCTGGATGAACAGATCAATCATCATAGCCTGGATGAACAGATCAACCATCATAGCCTGGATAAACAGATCAATCATCATATCCTGGATGAACAGATCAATAATCATAGCCTGGATGAACAGATCAATCATCATAGCCTGGATGAACAGATCAATCATCATAGCCTGGATGAACAGATCAATCATCATAGCCTGGATGAACAGATCAATTATCATTGCATGGATGAACAGATCAATCATCATAGCCTGGATGAACAGATCAATCATCATAGCCTGGATGAACAGATCAATTATCATAGCCTGGATGAACAGATCGATCATCATAGCCTGGATGAACAGATCAATCATCATAGCCTGGATGAACAGGTCAATTATCATAGCCTGGATGAACAGATCAATTATCATAGCCTGGATGAACAGATCAATCATAATAGCCTGGATGAACAGATCAATTATCATAGCCTGGATGAACAGATCAATTATCATAGCCTGGATGAACAGATCAATCATCATAGCCTGGATGAACAGATCAATCATCATAGCCTGGATGAACAGATCAATTATCATAACCTGGATGAACAGATCAATTATCATAGCCTGGATGAACAGATCAATCATCATAGCCTGGATGAACAGATCAATTATTGTAGCATGATGGAACAGAATCCCCATTTCCAGTCCGATACATTTCATGAATATACTTTAAGTCTTAACGGGGACCATCCCAAAAATAAGGGCTATTCTTAGATCGTAGTTTCCAGAACGAGTTGGGGGAGGCGGCGGTATGCATTTGTCTTTTGATTGGTTCATAAGTAATGAGCCCACTCTATTCCTGGGCCATATTTTAAAATCTAATTAGTTTGAGCGGGGATCTCACCAGGAGCGGTCGCTAGAGTGATGTGATGACCCAACAATGCCCGTAAAGATTCAATAATATATTGTTCTCTGGACAACAGGTACCACTTTAAAACATACTTTAATGTTGTGGCTAAACCTAATGTACGAAAGAGAAGAATATAAGAGTATTTCATGAATAAAATGTGAAAGTGGAAAACCTAACTTCTGTGCGCCAGTATTCTGGATAATGCTTCTTCAACCTTGACATGTCTTTCGCGCTGTATACTCCAAATGCATATCAATCCCTTGTTGAGACTGGTTGCGTATGCTTGAGGAATGTAGTACACTCATGCAGATTCGCAAACCCAAACCCCTTGTGCATTCTCCATGCCTAGGATGACTTATTCTTAAAATCAACTGTACCTTTGCTCTCGTGCGAGTTAACAAATGGCAGTCTGAATGGGAATGAGTGATGAAACATGTACAAGTTCCTTTGTAAAACGCAGAGAATGATGGAGTGAGTGAGTTGGTGATTTAATAAATAGCCTCTCACATTAGTAGAAAGAAAGATGCTTCAAATATCCATATGTAAACAGGACGGTGATGGCACGCCAGAATTGCTAAGTCCATGTGATGCCTGGTCGCTATAAGCTCAAGAGAATTACTATAATTTCTCTTTGAAGTATTACACTGTTACCTCTACTGTTGGATGGTTCATATAAACTAGTTCCTAAGAGAACCATAGGTGTGTGAACCTGTGTTTTAGTTGGCTGAATATAATGTATGGCTCATGCAAACTTACAAGGACTAAACATGTTTTCCACATATGTGCTTGGTGCATATGTGAACCATTGCTATGCAATTGAGCTTCTGTTACCTACTGTGGACATTACTCAGTGGGAAAGAGCACATGATGATGATGATGTATCTGTGAGACAAGTCTGGTGAAAAAGGGGTGAGGTCTGGCATTGCTGTGTGAATATGGAATAAGACATTCATGCACCGACATCACAGCTATAGGAATGGATGTCTGGTCTGCTAATTTGGTAAATGCCATTAGTTAATACATAATGCATATTGCAGGTGTAAATGCCTATTTTCCATTTCCCTTCACAATGCCTGTCCCATGTTGCTATGTCACAATGATTGCTGTACTGTGTCTGGTCCTCCTTGTGCCCAGGTCTACTGTGGTTCAAACATGGTGGAACTTAGACCACATAAATGCTTGTAATTGTTTTAAGCTACCCTGTCTCAGCATATGGTCTTGTGATTACCACAGTACATCAGAGTGAAATTCACTACATCATCAACCTTAACCTTCCCCATCTCCATCTGTGTATGTTAATGTATGATAACATCATCTTTTAACACATGTGAAGAGATGTTGTGCCATTCTATATATCCACAGAGAACAGGAGGATGGAGGAGAGGTATCCATATATCATCTGGGAAAACTAACCAGTAGTCCCAGAATCCAGAACCAACTCTCTATAAGTGAAATCTTCTAGACCCCACAATATGGGAATTTCCTAGAGACTTTCAGCTCAGCTCTCAAACAGCTGGATATAAATAAGGGAGAAAAATAGTTCTGAAGACTCCAGTGATCATAATTATCAGAATCATCTGAGAATGAAAACAACAAGTCTGGTTGTTAACCCCATTCAAGACAACTTGTGAAATGACTGGTGCAATGGATTGTTTAGCTAGGACTTATCTTGGTTCATCTCCGGCCTGGTGCTCACACAGTGTTGAAGAATGTGACTTGAAGTGTAGGTGAGATTGGACTGACTGAGGGGCTGTAGTATATTGGATTTTGTTCCTATCTCTGGGTTTCTTCAGCAAGTCATGTTCTGCATGTACCGAGTATACATCTCCCAATGTCAGGAGAGTGTTATCCTCAACTTTTGAAGTATCCCAGTATCAGCATTCACAGACAGTCTGGTCAACGGTGAGAGACAGTATCATATCATCCTACCAAATCTTGTCTTCAAGAGGAATGAATCTGCCATGAAGTTTATTTTGGAAAGCTGCTAACTGGAGCTAGTCCAACATCCATGCTGATGATAAAAGGATTCAACAGACCCAGAACAGTAGTTTCTTCCTTGAGTTGCCATGGATAGGATTTCCTAAATTCCCATGACAGGAAATGATGATATAGACTGATACTGAAACTGAATGGTGTGGTGGTAATTAGAGAGGAGAGGTGGATGAGAGTTATTAGTTGGTGGAGTAATGGGGAGGTGGTGTATCATGTTCATCTTCATGCATGTGGGACATATTTTATGCATTTTCAATGTATGTATTGAGGTGTTGACATGCCAGCAGATGGAACAATGGTCATCACTAGACTCACCATCAGCTCAATAAACAGTATGATTGAACCAGTGTTTCAAGTACATGTCCCCAGTGAATTTCTTGTACAATTGCTGTCAAGTGTTGTCTCTGTAGACTGTCTTAAGTGCTGTGGTTGGTTATACATATTGTGAAAAGTCCTGTATAGATGTTGTCAGGTATCTCATGATGTCTATCTTGTACACTTGTGGTGTAAACAATTCCTTGTGAATGTATGTTCCACTTTTGTCAAGAAACTGTCATGTAGATGTCCTGTCTAACAGATGTAATGTACAGTTATTGTTGAAGTTATTTGTCTGCAAAAATTGAAGGACTTCTTGAACTGATATAGGTCATACTGACAAAATAAAGAAAGAAGAGATCTAGGTGACGGACGAACAGCACACTGGCAACAGTATAATGAGTGAGATGGATCCTCAGTTGTACAGGCGCTAATAGTTCAGATCTTTTCTGGCCTTAAGGGAACCTTTTACTTCTTTTATAAATTTCTGTGTAGATACATAGTAGTCTCACAGTGGGGGTTTGAGCCAAAGAAAAATGTTCTCCAAAAAAGGCTATTGCGGGAATGATTAGCTCATTTGAGTGACCTCTAGACAAAACGTGCTAAATCATATCCTTTATCTTGTTATTTATTATTCAAGATATATCTCCAGAGAACACTACAAACTAGGTCCTCTGGCAACTCAATCAAACATGTCACATAACTGGGTGGCTCTTTTCGGGATATAGACCCTGGGAAAACCTGGTCACATAACTGGTTGCTCTTTCCAGGCTATAAACCCTGGGAAAAAGAACACTCGTCTCGGATTTAAACCCTGGTAATAACCTGCTAGGGGCTCACATACCTGTTGCCCTGATGTCAGGATACAAACCTTGGGCATACCCTGCATAGGACTCACTTTTGTGATCTCTATGTTGGTATTAAAATCCGGGGTGACCTCTCGCAAATCAGACCCAATTCTTGAAGGTTTTATGGTGTTGTTTAATGGACCCTGTCTCTTATATGAGGGCAACTGTCCAGACATGTAAACCCACAATAAATCTCTAGAAGGTTTGATTTCAATAATAGTGATAATATTGCATGTATCACTGTTTTAATATATCAGTTAGGAATTCAATGTAGCAGACTCAAAATGATGTATAAATATCTTATGGGTCAACATAATTGCTTGTATCCATGATATTTGTTTTTCTCAGAATGAATTGATTATTGGCTTGTCAATAATGTTGTATAATTTTGTGCATGCTGGTTGTTCAATATATGTATCCAAAAATTAAGGTACCTGAAACACCAGAGAACACAAATTATTTTAAATATAACTGAACCAGCTATTACAGGGAAAAATTCATTTTTGTCCCTGAAATTAGGACACTTGATCCAGTAAATAATATGGGGCCTACTCCATCCCAAAATTTAATTGCTGGCATGGGTGAGAGAGGGGAAATATTGTTGTAACTACAACATTTTTAATGTCACCACATCACATAGAAATAACAACTCCTTATATTCTCTTCTCCCCATAACATGCTTGCAACACTGAGAGCAGAGAGTGTGAATCCTGATGGAAAATTTGGGCAACCATTAAGACACCTCACTAATAATCTCTCTCGGTGATAGTCAGTATTCGTACCGGCTAATGTCCAGTGTCGATTCGACATCTGGGTTTATTCTTCAGTTGTGTAACCCTGTCAGTGGCCCTGATCAAGCTACTGCGCGTGAGCACAATTGAATCTCCAGGAGAAAACATCCTTATCAACTCCGTCACTTGCCATTTCTGAAGTAGTGGTATTATTAAGCGTACTTGATACGTAATGGACGAGATGAAGGGAAGATTCTACCTGATGTCATGGGCGGTCATATAAAACCGACCACAGTCTGGTGTCTATAAGGCATTAGTCTATTGTTCGATGGTGTAATCTCTCTGGTGTACTAGGATCCACGTCACCAGGAGTTAACTCATTGAATCTCCAGGAAGGCCATCAAAATAACTGGACCCCTAGCCATTCATATGGAAGTGGAGAGCATACGCAAAGTTTGTGTCCAGAAAACGATGGATAACCAACCTGATGTCAGTGGCATATCATACGACTAGGAGCATAACGTGGACAACCTGAAAAATTTCATGGAGAGATAAAACAGGATCCGTCTCCGACGTCGGATGTCAATTTATCCTCCGTTGAGAAAGCGTTTCTGCCTTTAAAATGGTGGAGATTAAAGGACGGACAAAGTTGAGTACAACTGATGTCATTCCCCTTTTTCATTCTCAATGGGAAGACTTTTCTGCCGGAAGAAGGTGGGAATGTAATAAGGATTACTGTCTCTAAACAGTTAACTCTTATATGGTAGAGCTCACTGCAATTCCAGCAGTGACACTCTATACACAAAGTCTACGATTCAGTGGACTAACGAAAGATCACTGTTCTCAAAAACAGCTGACTCCTTTCAAGATAAAGATCCCTGCAAGTCAGCAGTCGACTCTTTATATAATAAGAACCATGCATTAAGCAGTGGGAACTTATATTATTACTGAGATGCGAGGTATATTCACAGGACCTGGCCAGGCCTATCCTCAAAGTCAGTAAAAATTGGCTTCCAAAATTCCAGTCAATATTGGTAACTAAGAAGCTAACCCACATAATCACACACCTTCAAAGGTAGCTGTGATAATGACGGACTTCTCTATGGATGAGAAGAAACGCCTTATATTCGCCAAAGTAAACGTTTTGCTCATGTGGGAGAGAAAGAACGGATACTTGCCAGTCACTCCAAAGCACTTAGCTAAAGCATGGCTGAAGACAACTAGTTGGAATCTCCACCTGGAATTCTATATTAGTAGTAGTAGATGTTAGTCTAACTGCATCTACAAACCCAGTTGCGGCGTTGGAAACAGCTTAATTAGCAACTAAGGAGGGAAAATGCTGTCACTTCTCACAACAAATCAAAATAGAGGCATAACGGAAGGAGAGAATCTCAACCGACAAGCACCTCTAAATCTATGGTAAGACTACAGAAATAAGTCAAAGGAAATATAATGGGAAATTGCTACCATCTGCAAACACAAGAGGCTTATTGGAAAGGTAGACCCTGGGTCCAACGCTAACCAAATCTGCTCTAGTAGGTTTTAGTCTCAAGTTCTGCAGCGGCTGCTATAGTTCACCCGGAAGTGATTGTCTTTGCTCCGGTGATGATCAAAAATTTTTACCCAGTTCCAAATGCCAAGATTACTGTTGGAGAAAGTGTTCAGTTAACTACACTCTCGCAGGATTATCATTTTCCAGTGGCGAATGGAAGAATGAAGTTCTGATAAGATGAAATGTTGAGAGATACATGGAATGCAACCATTCTCTCTAAACGTCATCTGGAAGTTGGCTTAATTGCAAGGCCATTACTTCACATAATGAATCTCTATGGAACATTCATACATTACGAAATGGTGTGACTCAGAGAGATCATTTATCACAACAGGAAATATAGCAAGGATGTCGGCAGTGGAACACTGTCAGAGGTAAATAGAGGAGCAGTTCACAGATGAGTGGAGTCAGGACTCCTGATGCTCCCAGTGACTTAAAGGAACATAATGCAGGGCTAACTTCATGGTCTTTGCGTTTGCCACCAAATTCATCAACAGATGCAATGTTGGGGCAGTTTTTTTTTTCTAAGGAGACAAATCACTTAGTTCCAAATGTACTACTCTAGTAGGGTAAAGGGAGACAGGGAGTAATTGACAAAACCACCTAATGGATCTGGGAACTGTGGATTCTGCGATCATCTGTCATACCTATGAAAGATCTAAGAGAGGGGCCATGTAGCATGATGGAACAGAATCCCCATTTCCAGTCCGACACATTTCATGAATATACTTTAAGTCTTAACGGGGACCATCCCAAATATAAGGGCTATTCTTAGATCGTAGTTTCCAGAACGAGTTGGGGGAGGCGGCGGTATGCATTTGTCTTTTGATTGGTTCATAAGTAATGAGCCCACGCTATTCCTGGGCCATATTTTAAAATCTAATTAGTTTGAGCGGGGATCTCACCAGGAGCGGTCGCTAGAGTGATGTGATGACCCAACAATGCCCGTAAAGATTCAATAATATATTGTTCTCTGGACAACAGGTACCACTTTAAAACATACTTTAATGTTGTGGCTAAACCTAATGTACGAAAGAGAAGAATATAAGAGTATTTCATGAATAAAATGTGAAAGTGGAAAACCTAACTTCTGTGCGCCAGTATTCTGGATAATGCTTCTTCAACCTTGACATGTCTTTCGCGCTGTATACTCCAAATGCATATCAATCCCTTGTTGTGACTGGTTGCGTATGCTTGAGGAATGTAGTACACTCATGCAGATTCGCAAACCCAAACCCCTTGTGCATTCTCCATGCCTAGGATGACTTATTCTTAAAATCAACTGTACCTTTGCTCTCGTGCGAGTTAACAAATGGCAGTCTGAATGGGAATGAGTGATGAAACATGTACAAGTTCCTTTGTAAAACGCAGAGAATGATGGAGTGAGTGAGTTGGTGATTTAATAAATAGCCTCTCACATTAGTAGAAAGAAAGATGCTTCAAATATCCATATGTAAACAGGACGGTGATGGCACGCCAGAATTGCTAAGTCCATGTGATGCCTGGTCGCTATAAGCTCAAGAGAATTACTATAATTTCTCTTTGAAGTATTACACTGTTACCTCTACTGTTGGATGGTTCATATAAACTAGTTCCTAAGAGAACCATAGGTGTGTGAACCTGTGTTTTAGTTGGCTGAATATAATGTATGGCTCATGCAAACTTACAAGGACTAAACATGTTTTCCACATATGTGCTTGGTGCATATGTGAACCATTGCTATGCAATTGAGCTTCTGTTACCTACTGTGGACATTACTCAGTGGGGAAAGAGCACATGATGATGATGATGTATCTGTGAGACAAGTCTGGTGAAAAAGGGGTGAGGTCTGGCATTGCTGTGTGAATATGGAATAAGACATTCATGCACCGACATCACAGCTATAGGAATGGATGTCTGGTCGGCTAATTTGGTAAATGCCATTAGTTAATACATAATGCATATTGCAGGTGTAAATGCCTATTTTCCATTTCCCTTCACAATGCCTGTCCTATGTTGCTATGTCACAATGATTGCTGTACTGTGTCTGGTCCTCCTTGTGCCCAGGTCTACTGTGGTTCAAACATGGTGGAACTTAGACCACATAAATGCTTGTAATTGTGTTAAGCTACCCTGTCTCAGCATATGGTCTTGTGATTACCACAGTACATCAGAGTGAAATTCACTACATCATCAACCTTAACCTTCCCCATCTCCATCTGTGTATGTTAATGTATGATAACATCATCTGTTAACACATGTGAAGAGATGTTGTGCCATTCTATATATCCACAGAGAACAGGAGGATGGAGGAGAGGCATCCATATATCATCTGGGAAAACTAACCAGTAGTCCCAGAATCCAGAACCAACTCTCTATAAGTGAAATCTTCTAGACCCCACAATATGGGAATTTCCTAGAGACTTTCAGCTCAGCTCTCAAACAGCTGGATATAAATAAGGGAGAAAAATAGTTCTGATGACTCCAGTGATCATAATTATCAGAATCATCTGAGAATGAAAACAACAAGTCTGGTTATTAACCCCATTCAAGACAACTTGTGAAATGACTGGTGCAATGGATTGTTTGGCTAGGACTTATCTTGGTTAATCTCCGGCCTGGTGCTCACACAGTGTTGAAGAATGTGACTTGAAGTGTAGGTGAGATTGGACTGACTGAGGGGCTGTAGTATATTGGATTTTGTTCCTATCTCTGGGTTTCTTCAGCAAGTCATGTTCTGCATGTACCGAGTATACATCTCCCAATGTCAGGAGAGTGTTATCCTCAACTTTTGAAGTATCCCAGTATCAGCATTCACAGACAGTCTGGTTAACGGTGAGAGACAGTATCATATCATCCTACCAATTCTTGTCTTCAAGAGGAATGAATCTGCCATGAAGCTTATTTTGGAAAGCTGCTAACTGGAGCTAGTCCAACATCCATGCTGATGATAAAAGGATTCAACAGACCCAGAACAGTAGTTTCTTCCTTGAGTTGCCATGGATAGGATTTCCTAAATTCCCATGACAGGAAATGATGATATAGACTGATACTGAAACTGAATGGTGTGGTGGTAATTAGAGAGGAGAGGTGGATGAGAGTTATTAGTTGGTGGAGTAATGGGGAGGTGGTGTATCATGTTCATCTTCATGCATGTGGGACATATTTTATGCATTTTCAATGTATGTATTGAGGTGTTGACATGCCAGCAGATGGAACAATGGTCATCACTAGACTCACCATCAGCTCAATAAACAGTATGATTGAACCAGTGTTTCAAGTACATGTCCCCAGTGAATTTCTTGTACAATTGCTGTCAAGTGTTGTCTCTGGTGACTGTCTTAAGTGCTGTGGTTGGTTATACATATTGTGAAAAGTCCTGTATAGATGTTGTCAGGTATCTCATGATGTCTATCTTGTACACTTGTGGTGTAAACAATTCCTTGTGAATGTATGTTCCACTTTTGTCAAGAAACTGTCATGTAGATGTCCTGTCTAACAGATGTAATGTACAGTTATTGTTGAAGTTATTTGTCTGCAAAAATTGAAGGACTACTTGAACTGATATAGGTCATACTGACAAAATAAAGAAAGAAGAGATCTAGGTGACGGACGAACAGCACACTGGCAACAGTATAATGAGTGAGATGGATCCTCAGTTGTACAGGCGCTAATAGTTCAGATCTTTTCTGGCCTTAAGGGAACCTTTTACTTCTTTTATAAATTTATGTGTAGATACATAGTAGTCTCACAGTGGGGGTTTGAGCCAAAGAAAAATGTTCTCCAAAAAAGGCTATTGCGGGAATGATTAGCTCATTTGAGTGACCTCTAGACAAAACGTGCTAAATCATATCCTTTATCTTGTTATTTATTATTCAAGATATATCTCCAGAGAACACTACAAACTAGGTCCTCTGGCAACTCAATCAAACATGTCACAATTATCATAGCCTGGATGAACAGATCAATTATCATAGCCTGGATGAACAGATCAATTATCATAGCCTGGATGAACAGATCAATTATCATAGCCTGGATAAACAGATCAATTATCATAGCCTGGATGAACAGATCAATTATCATAGCCTGGATGAACAGATCAATCATCATAGCCTGGATGAACAGATCAATTATCATTGCCTGGATGAACAGATCAATCATCATAGCCTGGATGAACAGATCAATCATCATAACCTGCGTGAACAGATCAATTATCATAGCATGGATGAACAGATCAATCATCATAGCCTGGATGAACAGATCAATTATCATTGCCTGGATGAACAGATCAATTATCATAGCCTGGATGAACAGATCAATTATCATAGCCTGGATGAACAGATCAATCATCATAGCCTGCGTGAACAGATCAATTATCATAGCATGGATGAACAGATCAATTATCATAGCCTGGATGAACAGATCAATCATCATAGCCTAGAGAGAATGGAGTGGCATGACGTGACCAGAGACTCTGGCAGCCAATCAGTGCTTCGGGGAAAGGTCAGACGGACACAGTCAGAGTACAGCTGGAGCCAATAGTATCGGAACTCTTCGCTGGCCGTTGAAGATTGCGGAGCTACTGTGGGAATTTCCCGAGTTAAGTGATATCTGCTATAATCTCAACACTTCCATTCTGACATGTGTGCGTGAGTGCGTGTGTGTATGTGTATGTGTGTGTATGTGTGTGTGTGCGCGCGCGCGTGTGTGTGTGTGTATGTATGTGTGTGACCTATAAATGGCTTTTTGCATCAGGAACATATGTGTGGTAATGTAGTTTCTGAGGAAAATCCCAAGAATACCCGTGACAGACAGAGAAACCATATATCGAGTTCTACAGGAAACAAATAAAAAGCATAAATTAATTCGAGAAATTAAAGGCAGACGGTCGATATGTTTTGACAGAAATACACTGAAAGACAAAATGGTGACAACTGGCAAGATTGATGGGAAAGGGGCTACGAGATACATATCTGGACGGTTTAGCGACATAGCATAATCAAGACATGAAAACATATCTGATCCAGGATTCTGGTAATCGAGTGAGATGGCGAACAATAACCGCCAACTCATGTCGCCATGGCACATGATTATGATTCAACTCTCAACTTCCTGAAATTATGTCCCATCTGCAGTTATTAACTGATTCAGGGACAAACAAAACGTAGGTTTAGAGCAAATATGGTACACATTCAAATGAACAAGTAATATCATGTGTATTTACATTCACTAAGCATTAAAACTGCGAAATATACCATAAAACAAAACAAATAACACGGTGACCCTAGTATGGCGATATATCGTCCTTCTGTCCAAATGGAAGGTCACATATGGCGATATATTATCCTGTAGCCAGTTGTCCCTAGGGGGAAAGTGGAGTCAACAGGCACACTGTTTAAAATCCTTTTCCTTATTGTGGGCCTCTGCCGGACCTTTGTCTACATACCCCCTGTAAATCTTAGGTACCCTATCCCTCTCTTTCCTCTTCTTCTTCTTACCACTAAACAATACCCTTCATATTGTTGCAGAACATACCCACACAAGACTGTATTTTAACAATTGATAAAATAAAACATTTAATACAGAAATTGTCATGTGTGTATGTGTGGACTGTTTGCGTGTGGAAATATGTAGTATTTTCTATGGTGTATGCGAGAATAGATTAGTGAGCTCAGGATCGTTCTTCATCATGTTAGGCCATGCCACATCACACCACAGTAAGTTCAGAACAGGTCTCACCGAATGAAGCCTCAATCCGGACAATGGTTGACTTCTTGGAGTTTATCATATATATATATATATAGTCTGGGTGACTGTTCTCCACTACTGAATATGGTATACCAAAGTCCACAAGTTCAGAACCCTCGATGTATTTAATGTGTCTATAACGATCCTGGAACCTAGGAATCTCGGCACTTCTCTCACACGACTCCCCAAGAAACAAACTGATGATGTCTGTTCGAGTAAGTTCCTCCTGTATGTTTGTACAAGTTTACTGAACAGGTTTCCTCACCATTATGCCTTCTCTATATAATAATGTTATTGTCCTGAGAAGTAATCACCATTATACCTTCTCTATATAATAATGTTATTGTTCTGAGAATTCATCACTGTTAATATGAATCCGCCTTTTCAGTACCTCAGTCACTGCCAACCAGCCCTTTTTATGTTAAACACTCTGGGCTTTGATGAGGCCATGATTGGTGGAACGGTGTCCCATTGCCGACACCATTTAACATAACTTCACTCAGTGTGACTGCTATTTTTCCTCCTCTCCCAGCTGTCCTTAATTTCTCCGGTACAGTAAAATATCACTCAGTGTGACTGGCTTTGTCTACACCTCGTAGTAATACTTCCTTTCTTTTATACCGTTGAACCTGTAGAGAATAGAACATTCGGTGAGAGAAAAACCCCATTACAATCCACTATATGTGATTCTAGGCCAAAGGCCACTTAGACATGTGTCCTAGTTAATCTAGAACTACCCTCTGACATCAAGGCAGAGGCGTTCGTCACATTTGGGTGATAAGGGAAAGGAAAGATCAAACGGAAAAACACAGGAGCCCCAGTAGGCCTCACTACCGGAATATCCCACCATTTATATTTCCCCTATTCCCCCAGCCATCCCATTACACTGGTCTTACCCTGCCGAGTGAAATGATATATAACTCTACATTTTTTAAGCTAGGCATCAGCCAGCTGCGGCCGACGCTCTCAGATTACGTTCTCACAACTCACTATCACTAAGTTCCAGTCATAACTCTATTTATAAATAAACTACCTTATGCTAACGTTCCCGTTCGGAGTCGGAATTCACAATTCAACACAGTTTCCAAAACACAGGAGACTCCGTAAATCCTCTTCTCCATTAGAACAGGAATAACCGAACACTCCCTTCAAGAGTATTACATTCCACTGATCGCAAGTTTAGTTAACTTTACCCAGCCAAATGTTGCACGAGTGACGTCACTCACGTGACCGGACTTCAATCAAGAAAGCACCGCCTCCCCCTTCTCCATTCTGCTGAGATCTGGGCAAACAGAGTGCCGAATTCCTTTGATGCCGGGCAAATTAACCTGCCGCCAATTGTCTTTGATTGGGGAACTTCTCAGGGAATCCCGGTCGTGTTTGAAACTGGGAACATATTTCCCGACATCAAATAGTTGTGGCGCCTAGCAACGGCGGTTTTAAGGCCTTTCATCAATCTGGATCGAAATTCTTCAGTATTATGTGACATATCCTTCGGCACTGGATCAGTTAAAATGTCAAAATTGGCAAATACACGACAAGAGAGAAGAAGCAGGAAATATCACGTTATGGCATGGGGGACAAATACACGACCAGAGAGAAAATGCTGGACAATATCACGTTATGGCACAGGGGACAAATACACGACCAGAGAGAAAATGCTGGACAATGTCACGTCATGGCATGGAGGATAAACACGACAAGAGAAGGTGCTGGACAATGTCAGGTCATGACATGGATGACAAATACACGACAAGAGAGAAGATACTGGACAATGTCACGTCATGGTATGGAGGACAAATACACGACAAGAGAGAAGATTCCGGACAATGTCACGTCATGGTATGCAGGACAAATACACGACAAGAGAGAAGATGCTGGACAATGTCACGTCATGGTATGGAGGACAAATACACGACAAGAGAGAAGATGCTGGACAATGTCACGTCATGGTATGGAGGACAAATACACGACAAGAGAGAAGATGCTGGACAATGTCACGTCATGACATGGAGGACAAATACACGACAAGAGAGAAGATGCTGGACAATGTCACGTCATGGTATGGAGGACAAATACACGACAAGAGAGAAGATGCTGGACAATGTCACGTTATGGTATGGAAGACAAATACAAGACAATAGAGAAGATTCCGGACAATGTCACATTATGGCATGGAGGAAAATACACAACAAGAGAAGATGCTGGACAATGTCACGATATGGCATGAAGGAAAATACACAACAAGAGAAGATGCTGGACAATGTCACATTATGTCATGGAGGAAAATACACAACATGAGAAGATGCTGGACAATGTCACATTATGGCATGGAGGAAAATACACAACAAGAGAAGATGCTGGACAATGTCACATTATGGCATGGAGGAAAATACACACTAAGAGAAGATGCTGGACAATGTCACATTATGGCATGGAGGAAAATACACAACAAGAGAAGATGCTGGACAATGTCACATTATGGCATGGAGGAAAATACACAACAAGAGAAGATGCTGGAAAATGTCACATTATGGCATGGAGGAAAATACACAACAAGAGAAGATGCTGGACAATGTCACATTATGGTATTTAGGAAAATACACAACAAGAGAAGATGCTGGACAATGTCATTTTATGGCATGGAGGAAAATACACAACAAGAGAAGATGCTGGACAATGTCACATTATGGCATGGAGGAAAATACACAACAAGAGAAGATGCTGGACAATGTCACATTATGGCATGGAGGAAAATACACAACAAGAGAAGATGCTGGACAATGTCACATTATGGCATGGAGGAAAATACACAACAAGAGAAGATGCTGGACAATGTCACATTATGGCATGGAGGAAAATACACAACAAGAGAAGATGCTGGACAATGTCACATTATGGCATGGAGGAAAATACACAACAAGAGAAGATGCTGGAAAATGTCACATTATGGCATGGAGGAAAATATACAACAAGAGAAGATGCTGGACAATGCCACATTATGGCATGGAGGAAAATACACAACAAGAGAATATGCTGGACAATGTCACATTATGGCATGGAGAAAAATACACAACAAGAGAAGATGCTGGACAATGTCACATTATGGCATGGAGGAAAATACACAACAAGAGAAGATGCTGGACAATGTCACATTATGGCATGGAGGAAAATACACAACAAGAGAAGATGCTGGACAATGTCACATTATGGCATGGAGGAAAATGCACAACAAGAGAAGATGCTGGACAATGTCACATTATGGCATGGAGGAAAATACACAACAAGAGAAGATGCTGGACAATGTCACATTATGGCATGGAGGAAAATACACAACAAGAGATGTTGCTGGAAAATGTCACATTATGGCATGGAGGAAAATACACAACAAGAGAAGATGCTGGACAATGTCACATTATGGATTGGGGGACAAGTACTCGACAAGAGAAGATGCTGGACAATGTCACATTATGGCATGGAGGAAAATACACAATAAGAGAAGATGCTGGACAATGTCACATTATGGCATGGAGGAAAATACACAACAAGAGAAGATGCTGGACAATGTCACATTATGGCATGGAGGAAAATACACAACAAGAGAAGATGCTGGACAATGTCACATTATGGCATGGGGGACAAATACACGACAAGAGAAGATGCTGGACAATGTCACATTATGGCATGGAGGAAAATACACAACAAGAGAAGATGCTGGACAATGTCACATTATGGCATGGAGGAAAATACACAACAAGAGAAGATGCTGGACAATGTCACATTATGGCATGTAGGAAAATACACAACAAGAGAAGATGCTGGACAATGTCACATTATGGCATGGAGGAAAATACACAACAAGAGAAGATGCTGGACCATGTCACATTATGGCATAGAGGAAAATACACAACAAGAGATGATGCTGGACAATGTCACATTATGGCATGGAGGAAAATATACAACAAGAGAAGATGCTGGACAATGCCACATTATGGCATGGAGGAAAATACACAACAAGAGAAGATGCTGGACAATGTCACATTATGGCATGGAGGAAAATACACAACAAGAGAAGATGCTGGACAATGTCACATTATGGCATGGAGGAAAATACACAACAAGAGAAGATGCTGGACAATGTCACATTATTGCATGGAGGAAAATACACAACAAGAGAAGATGCTGGACAATGTCACATTATGGCATGGAGGAAAATGCACAACAAGAGAAGATGCTGGACAATGTCACATTATGGCATGGAGGAAAATACACAACAAGAGAAGATGCTGGACAATGTCACATTATGGCATGGAGGAAAATACACAACAAGAGATGTTGCTGGAAAATGTCACATTATGGCATGGAGGAAAATACACAACAAGAGAAGATGCTGGACAATGTCACATTATGGCATGGGGGACAAATACTCGACAAGAGAAGATGCTGGACAATGTCACATTATGGCATGGAGGAAAATACACAATAAGAGAAGATGCTGGACAATGTCACATTATGGCATGGAGGAAAATACACAACAAGAGAAGATGCTGGACAATGTCACATTATGGCATGGAGGAAAATACACAACAAGAGAAGATGCTGGACAATGTCACATTATGGCATGGGGGACAAATACACGACAAGAGAAGATGCTGGACAATGTCACATTATGGCATGGAGGAAAATACACAACAAGAGAAGATGCTGGACAATGTCACATTATGGCATGGAGGAAAATACACAACAAGAGAAGATGCTGGACAATGTCACATTATGGCATGTAGGAAAATACACAACAAGAGAAGATGCTGGACAATGTCACATTATGGCATGGAGGAAAATACACAACAAGAGAAGATGCTGGACCATGTCACATTATGGCATAGAGGAAAATACACAACAAGAGATGATGCTGGACAATGTCACATTATGGCATGGAGGAAAATACACAACAATAGAAGATGCTTGACAATGTCACATTATGGCATGGAGGAAAATACACAACAAGAGAAGATGCTGGACAATGTCTTATTATAGCATGGGGGAAAATACACAACAAGAGATGATGCTGGACAATGTCACATTATGGCATGGAGGAAAATACACAACAAGAGAAGATGCTGGACAATGTCACATTATGTCATGGAGGAAAATACACAACAAGAGAAGATGCTGGACAATGTCACATTATGGCATGGAGGAAAATACACAACAAGAGAAGATGCTGGACAATGTCACATTATGGCATGGAGGAAAATACACAACAAGAGAAGATGCTGGACAATGTCACATTATGGCATGGAGGAAAATACACAACAAGAGAAGATGCTGGACAATGTCACATTATGGCATGGAGGAAAATACACAACAAGAGAAGATGCTGGACAATGTCACATTATGGCATGGAGGAAAATACACAACAAGAGAAGATGCTGGACAATGTCACATTATGGCATGGAGGAAAATACACAACAAGAGAAGATGCTGGACAATGTCACATTATGGCATAGAGAAAAATACACAACAAGAGAAGATGCTGGACAATGTTACATTATGGCATGGAGGAAAATACACAACAAGAGAAGATGCTGGACAATGTCACATTATGGCATGGGGGACAAATACACGACAAGAGAAGATGCTGGACAATGTCACATTATGGCATGGAGGAAAATACACAACAAGAGAAGATGCTGGACAATGTCACATTATGGCATGGAGGAAAATACACAACAAGAGAAGATGCTGGACAATGTCACATTATGGCATGGAGGAAAATACACAACAAGAGAAGATGCTGGGCAATGTCACATTATGGCATGGAGGAAAATACACAACAAGAGAAGATGCTGGACAATGTCACATTATGGCATGGAGGAAAATACACAACAAGAGAAGATGCTGGACAATGTCACATTATAGCATGGAGGAAAATACACAACAAGTGAAGATGCTGGACAATGTCACGTCATGGTATGAAGGAAAATACACAACAAGAGAAGATGCTGGAAAATGTCACATTATGGCATGGAGGAAAATACACAACAAGAGAAGATGCTGGACAATGTCTTATTATGGCATGGAGGAAAATACACTACAAGAGAAGATGCTGGACAATGTCACATTATAGCATGAAGGAAAATACACAACAAGAGAAGATGCTGGACAATGTCACGTCATGGAATAAAGGAAAATACACAACAAGAGAAGATGCTGGACAATGTCACATTATGGTATGGAGGAAAATACACAACAAGAGAAGATGCTGGACAATGGCACATTATGGCATGGAGGAAGATACACAAAAAAGAAGATGCTGGACAATGTCACATTATGGCATGGAGAAAAATACACAACAAGAGACGATGCTGGAAAATATCACATTATGGCATGGAGGAAAATACACAACAAGAGAAGATGCTGGACAATGTCACATTATGGCATGGAGGAAAATACACAACATGAGAAGATGCTGGACAATGTCACATTATGGCATCGAGGAAAATACACAACAAGAGAAGATGCTGGACAATGTCACATTATGTCATGGAGGAAAATACACAACATGAGAAGATGCTGGACAATGTCACATTATGGCATGGAGGAAAATACACAACAAGAGAAGATGCTGGACAATGTCACATTATGGCATGGAGGAAAATACACAACAAGAGAAGATGCTGGAAAATGTCACATTATGGCATGGAGGAAAATACACAACAAGAGAAGATGCTGGACAATGTCACATTAAGGCATGGAGGAAAATACACAACAAGAGAAGATGCTGGACAATGTCACATTTTGGCATGGAGGAAAATACACAACAAGAGAAGATGCTGGATAATGTCACATTATGGCATGGAGGAAAATACACAACAAGAGAAGATGCTGGACAATGTCACATTATGGCATGGAGGAAAATACACAACAAGAGAAGATGCTGGACAATGTCACATTATGGCATGAAGGAAAATACACAACAAGAGAAGATGCTTGACAATGTCACATTATGGCATGGGGGACAAATACACGACAAGAGAAGATGCTGGACAATGTCACATTATGGCTAGAGGAAAATACACAATAAGAGAAGATGCTGGACAATGTCACATTATTACATGGAGGAAAATACACAACAAGAGAAGATGCTGGACAATGTCACATTATGGCATGGGGGACAAATACACGACAAGAGAAGATGTTGGACAATGTCACATTATGGCATGGAGGAAAATACACACCAAGAGAAGATGCTGGACAATGTCACATTATGGCATGAAGGAAAATACACAACAAGAGAAGATGCTGGACCATGTCACATTATGGTATGGAGGAAAATACACAACAAGAGATGATGCTGGACAATGTCACATTATGGCATGGAGGAAAATACACAACAAGAGAAGATGCTGGACAATGTCACATTATGGCATGGAGGAAAATACACAACAAGAGAAGATGATGGACAATGTCACATTATGGCATGGAGGAAAATATACAACAAGAGAAGATGCTGGACAATGTCACATTATAGCATGGAGGAAAATACACAACAAGTGAAGATGCTGGACAATGTCACGTCATGGTATGAAGGAAAATACACAACAAGAGAAGATGCTGGACAATGGCACATTATGGCATGGAGGAAGATACACAACAAGTGAAGATGCTGGACAATGTCAAAGTATGGCATGGAGGAAAATACACAACAAGAGAAGATGCTGGACAATGTCACATTATGGCATGGAGGAAAATACACAACAAGAGAAGATGCTGGACAATGTCACATTATGGCATGGAGGAAAATACACAACAAGAGAAGATGCTGGACAATGTCACATTATGGCATGGAGGAAAATACACAACAAGAGAAGATGCTGGACAATGTCACGTCATGGTATGGAGAATAATCAGTACCAGAAATGAGTGGCAGCACAAGAGGCAGATGGTTGTAAATAGATGTTATCACTAACACCAAACGACATCGACTATAAGAAGATTTTTTATGTGGCATTAATTAAGTGTTCGGTGATGTATTGCTACTGCCTTGATAATCTCAGGTAACAATTGGTCTGACTTGTGTGTGTCTTACTGTCATGGGACGGGGTGCGGGGTGTCACATAAAATCTTGGAGGTCGATCGATGACAGAATGTTGCGCCAAACGTCTACAAACAGCCGGCATTCTTTAATGTGTTGTTGATCGAGGGAAGACTATCGCGCCATATTTCTGCAGGCGGCAGCCAGCCTTTGATGTGGTAGACGGACTGTCTGGATGTGGGTCGGCAGGATCTTTTGTTGTGCGGAAATTATTCTCCAGATTACAGACTGGCGGGACGTTTTGAAGTACCGGAGACATGTTCCCAGATGAAAGGGACAGCCAGTCAGTTGTTGACATTAAGTGGGAAAAAGGAGAGGACAAATAGCTTCTAGACTGTCTAGTGTCTAGACAGTTTTGTGACGTCATTCAGACCCAGTATTAAAACAGTGGGATAAACAACTTGTGGGGAAGTCGACTAAAAGTTGCGAAACAACTAAGACGTGTGGCTTCGATTCTGGAGAGGGACTACCGTGTCTTCTGTCGATTTTCATTGGCGGACATGTTACCTTCGTGTGATTTAGTGGTCCTAATTTTCAAACCGGGATAAATATATGGTAATTAAGCAACTAGACCTACATTGGATTATTCTTAGGAATCGAGTGTAGTAATGTGCGTTGATGGAACGTATTATAAGAGCATCGGCAACAGTAGCTCATCGCGTAGCTTAAACTAGCTGGTGTGAGCTATCATTTAACTCAGTGAGTTAAGGACAAGGTAGTGGGATATTACTTAGGGAGATTGAGGATGGTTGGGGGGATGGAGGAAATGTCAAATGGTAGGATCTTCCAGTAGGGTATATACTGGGTTTCTGCCATTTTCCTCTAGTCTTTCATTGTCTTACCATGACTCAGACCGATGTGATGAGCTCCTCGGCCTTATGACAGAGGTTGGTTCTCTGTTATATATCTGAGTGCTGCCGTCCGCCTACACTCACCTAATAAAGGTCGGAATCGGGTTGCTCTCACCAGATGTGTTCTCTCTTCAACAGGTTCCACCATAGTGTACAACTAGCTAGAAGAAAAGTCATGGCTCGAGTATTGAAGGCAGAGTTTACTAAGAGGCTTTTGCACTGGGCCCATAACCCAGAAGGTCTGCAGGAACCTGGCCTCTGCTGAGCAGGAAACGATGGTTATTTAAGTGTGTTTCCTGAGTGATAGTTTACATCACCGTAAAATCAAGACACTGACAATAACACCCTGGCCTTT
>JACEFZ010015046.1:0-15652 GCA_014155875.1 Cepaea nemoralis
CTTCTACTGTCAGCTGTAGACGTACTTCAAGATGGTGTTTAGTCTGTCATCTTCTACTGTCAGCTGTAGACGTACTTCAAGATGGTGTTTAGTCTGTCATCTTCTACTGTCAGCTGTAGACGTACTTCAAGATGGTGTTTAGTCTGTCATCTTCTACTGTCAGCTGTAGACGTACTTCAAGATGGTGTTTAGTCTGTCATCTTCTACTGTCAGCTGTAGACGTACTTCAAGATGGTGTTTAGTCTGTCATCTTCTACTGTCAGCTGTAGACGTACTTCAAGATGGTGTTTAGTCTGTCATCTTCTACTGTCAGCTGTAGACGTACTTCAAGATGGTGTTTAGTCTGTCATCTTCTACTGTCAGCTGTAGACGTACTTCAAGATGGTGTTTAGTCATTCGTCGTTAACAGTAACACGCATACACAATTCATGCTGTCGTTGAGTATTTCTTCTTGTAATAATTCAATTCAATTTAATTCAATTCAACTTTATTTTCTATCACATACCCAAAGGTGTAGAGGTATTTAACGGTTGTTTAATTTCATACCTCTTCTACCCTGCGATGTAAAAGTATTTCACCGTGTTGCAACATCCTGTAAAGAATATGCAACTAACACATATCTAAATATATACGTATATAAGCTCTGTAGCGAAGGGGTTACGGACACAGTTCGTAATCCCGCATACCGCCTTCGACACACAGCTGCTTGCAATTTGGCAGCAGACCGCCTAGCGTTGGTTTTTATAAAATGGAATGTGTGCTGTCGTTACAAAAGCAACGGCAAACTACTGAACGTAAACTTTCCAAGAAATCACAAACAGTAAAAAAAAATGCTGGGGTTGATTACGACTTGCTGTAAAGGATATGCAACTGTTATTCTTGTATAATACAAGTAAACATTAAACATTAACTTAAACCAATATCTGCAGGTCTCCATGATGAGGTGGTTAAGCCATCTTCATCGTGCTCAGAAACCTGCGGGTTTGATACTTGACTTCGTCAGTCGGTTGATGGGTGGACATTTCTCGGAGACTACCCGGTTTCCTCGCTGGAGCTACGGAGGTTGTGCTTTGTGCGACGATTGTATGACAAGGCAACATTGATTTGTGCACTAATTGTTACTGCAAACATCCTCTGTATACTTCTGACATTTGAAAGCCTTTTATGCTTATTGTCAAACGGTAATAAGCGGTTTCTGGCGATTCCTATACACATAAATTCTAACATCTTCTGCCAGGAGATTCCACTGTTGAAATCTGGAACCCGAAAGCTCCGCCTTGTTCTTTGGCAAATTTAGATCTCTTACTTTTGGTTAGTAAGTGTAGTTTAGTGGATGTAGTTTGCTCAAAATCTGGGTGCTTCGGGTTGATGGTTCAGGACCACCAATTACCTCTTCTTAATCAGTTGAAGCCTCTAAAATTGATTCTGGCACTTTGGGAACTGATAGGTCATCGCCATATGGTATCGGACGTGTTGCAGATGGGATACATACAATCATCCACAACAGTTGCGTCATATATATATATAAATTGACCATAATTAAATATACTAATATATTATTTTGTGGAACACATACCCAACTGGATTGACATGATACTACAGGTCAGGCGATGGGATCATGGGAAGGTTGGCACACCACAATTACAAACTTCCGGCGTCGTCCATTGCACGGCACATCTTGGGAACCCGTCATGTAATTGATAGAGACGGCCCTTTTTGCGTGTTGTTTAATACACACAATAGTCGCTTGTTAAAGTTTGCAGAAGTCATTAATGATTAATGCACATATGCCAGCTTTGTGAAAACAGAAAGGCATTATAGTCAGTTTAAAATTATTGTGGTAGACAATTGACAATACTGTGCGAACATATGTATATTTCAGCTTGAAGGTGTATCTAGTTATTTCACTTTATATTGTGTGAATTATGCAGTATGTACATGACGAGATGCAGCTAAATATGCCTGGCAATAAATCGTACAATCTATGGATTGTGTCTTCGTTATTCAAATATACTAGTAGCATATATCGTGAAAACTAGAGCCATCAACATATTTTAATGTAATTTTCGTTTTCAGTAACTAAGAATTAGCTCAGTTCAGATATTTTCATTTCCGGTATATGTTGCAGACGTGATCTGATTGTAGATGTTAAAACAATGGGCCATCTTCTTCGGTGTCAGTGTCAGGGTCAGTGTCAGTAGTGTTCTTAGATGTCAATTCTGGTTATGTTTTATCATCAAAGGTGTCGTTGCTGATGGTTTCGTCAGTATTTTCGTTTGTCTTTCCTTCTTTTTTGGCGTTGATTTGGTTGGTGAGTTTTCTTCTTCTTCTTCCTTAGTACTGCTTGTTGAGTTTGGACTTAATCCTCGTAGTTGTCTTTTTCTGGTTTTGGAGTGGAACACATTTGTAAAGGGTTCTTCTGTTTGCGTTTCCAGAATGTAGTTTTCTTGATTGTCTGTTGGCGTATCCGTTTGTTGTTTTTCTTGTTGTATGGGCTGTTGTTCAAATTGTTTTTCGCGTTGTTCGTTTTGTTGATGTTGTGCTGGTCCTTGCCTTCTCAGAGGTGGCAAATTTATTACATCTTCTTGTGCCACAACAGGCTTGTTTGTATGTTTGGCTGGACATTTGTTGGACCAGTGGTCGTCCATACCACACACATGACAAGCAGTTCGCCTGCTGGGCAATGTTATCAGAATTTTGTGAGTGTTTTTGGTAACCCCTGTTATGTTTAAATTTATGTAATGGGGGATGTCCTGGACGGGGTTACATAAGGCTCCCCATTTACCTCCAGAGTTTTTTAGTGGAAATACCTCCACATTCGGGTCCCCAGTGGCATGTACGGCGATTGCCTTAACACCCTCTATCTTCATTGCCGCTGGGATCCAATGCAAAGTAAGTTTTTGCCTTACTTTGTATACATGCTCCAGACAAATATTGATGTCCGAATTCGGTACTTGTAACTGTACCCGGTGTAGCCTATCGTACAGTTTAACATGAATGTCTTCTGTTAAAGTCACGAACCACCGTGTCGGTGACTCATACCTGTGTAGACTGGCTATTGCGCCTAGCGGCACGCCGGCCAGTCCAGCGAGTGCGCTCGCTATGAACGCTGGCGTCGACTTGGCGGCGGCTCCAGGGCCGGAGAGAGACACAACAATTGTACCTGAGCGGTGGAGCAGGTTTCCGTTGAGCACATCTGACGTCAGTGTTAGAGATGAACTTGTCATTTTCTATCAATATCCTTTAGAATAACACAATTTTGAGGTAAGAATATCCCGAGATAAAAGTATCCTAGGATGCTAATTATCCTTGATCAGATACTACATGGACAGTATTACGGGACTACCAGGTTTCCCCGCTCTAGAAACGTTGTGAAGAAAAAGGCCGAGAAGCGATTTAATTATAAGGCACACATGTATGTTTTTTTTTTTTTTTCAGGCTCATTATTTTTTATTGATATGTAGATGGTTGACCAAGAGAAATGATGCTGGACGGATTGAGACGGTGGCATGGAGGAATATCATCAGCAGAGTTGATCCAGAACACCAAAGACCGAGATCTGTGGAGAGCCATGAACGCCTACGCCAGCCGGCAAGGCACTTGATGATGATGAGATGGTTGATGACTTCTCTGGATCTATTTTCTACGCTGGTGCGCCTGTCGCCTTCTTTCTCCTTTAAGAGGTTTCCCAGAAAGGCGATTTCTGGATTCTTTCAGTAGCTAAGTGATAAGAACATCATGGCGCGTATCACCACTAAAAGTGTCGTAGAGGTGATTCATGAAATCGACGACACAGGATTCGGCGTTACTGCTAAAGACATAGTCCGGTACATGCAAAAAGATTTATACGTTTTTTTAGATCTGAGAACCTTTATTATGAAGTATGAAAAAAATCACTGCTTTAGTAAATTAAAATATTCTTTACCAGATAAGTGGAAAGATTTTAGATGGTCAGATTATTGGTCCAATCTTCAGCATACGTGATTGTGTTTGGGAAAGCCCTCCCCCTCCCTCACAGGCAAGTTGCAGACACAGAATTATTATTTAATGTTTACGTTAGTAATAGTATAATTTTGACTTGTTATAATAGTAGTAGAATCCATTGCCACCAAAGAGCTTCTGTATGTATCCATTGCCAGGCCATCTGTCTACCTTTCTTTAGTGCCTTTCAATGTTCAAACTGGTTTGTCCCGGTGCCGCTCCCGGGTAGCAGGGCACGACCTGATCCTGTATTCAGGATATTTGTCCTCCTCCTCCTCAGACAATCATCAATGGAACCCATTCTCATAATTTGGGGGTCTTTTCATTGCCGCATTTCTGGGCTCAGCTTTCAAATACATTTATAAAGCTGCTAACGTACTTAAAAAAAGACAAAAAAAGGAGGAGGAGGACAAAGATTTATTCGTTGTGAAGAGAAACCAGCCAAAAGGCCGAAATGCAATTGAGAAATAGATACTAGAATACATATAAAATATTTATGAGGAGAGAAGATACATTAGAAATTATCCATGGAATAAAAAAAAACTAAAGTGACATATAAATATTTTTCACGATAGACAAACTATGTGCCTGTCAGTATTTAGAATATAAATCCATGATTAAAAAAGTTTCCTAAGTAATTGTATTTTATTATGTGAACAATTATACATGTTAAAATTAAAGCGTGTGTTCCATTTTAATTATATCCCTTATATAAAGTAGTATTATCTCCCATGATATCTTCTTCATTGCTAAATATGTAACACATTTTGTCTAATTTACACATGCTGTACCGTCTAACCCTGGTCGAGGTGTTAGCAGCTTTCTCCGTAACCCCGAATACTCTCGTGGTTGACGTGAGCGCACGAGAATTGGAAGCGGTTCGAGTCGAGCCAGTGACTTATGAGAGTATGGAGCCGGTCTCTCAGAAAGCAATAGCAAACTACTGAGCGTAATCTTGCCAAGAAATCAACAATCAGCTGAAAGATGCTGATGTTGACAGCGATGTCCTGTAAAGGATATGCAAAACATTTATTTATTTACACATGCTGTGACGGATTAAGACATGGACACATGATAACCGTGGTGCCCACGCTAGATACGGGGCTAGCACGCTTCGCTGCAGACGTGTTTGTCACGTGTTCCATTCCCCTATAGGTCTGTTTTAATAATTTAGCAAGGTTAATTTTTCAAGTTAACCTAGATTAAAACATGCACCAGGAAATGTTCTAGGGAACAAAAGGGCGGGAAAATTATAGGCCAAATCCATCATTGATTGTCCACTTCTTTTTTTTTTTCTTCGTCTTTCTTTCATCTTCTAATGGATCATATTGTGGAAACAATTAATGACCATTTAACACAGTTAAGACTCATAGAGCAAATGGTGCTGGACACATACATTTTAGACTATTCCGCACCCGCTGGATGACGTGGTCAGCATCAGGCCAACACTTGATAATAGGCCTCAAGGAACACACGTCAAACCTTTTGTGAGGTTGATTAGATTTTGTTTCTATAGTTTTCCAAAAGATGCAATAGCCAACCTCACGCCAGCAATCATTAGTTTCCTCTTACGACATTCATGACAAGGAGATGATGATGCTGTTGATAATAATAATATTTATCTGGGTAGTGATGAAACTAATGAATTTAACCAGTGTGGAAAACATAATATCCTGCAGCAATGCCCTTTGCCGAAGGTCCATCCTCTATCTGTCCGAGGAAAACATCCTCAAAAGCCTACAACTTAAAGTTGGCAACACGGTCGTGTCGAATATTGATATGCCAGCGGGCAAATAAGTAATGCATTCTTCTAGAAGTGAATCAAGAATGGTAGTTAGGCAGATGGACAGAAAGTGTGGTATGACTGGCAGGTAGTAATACTATTTGTATTCGAATCAGATTGTATGCCAAGGTGATACGTTTAATTGATAGCTAATAATATAAAGATCGTATTTAGTTCAAAATAGATATGTGTTTACTATGAGTCTGAGCTAAGACCAGACGATCGGTTACCCTAGATCAGAGGTTCCAAACCACGGCCCGCGGGCCACTTGTGGCCCGCCAGCTGTCAGAAAGTGGCACGCGAAGCCTAGTTATTTAATATAATATATTTTAATAGTTTTAAAATTGCACTCGGAGCGCCCCGTCAGCGTGCGATAATTTACTGTGCTCGTGAATGTTATGCTCAGATATTATTCAGTTCAACAAAACCTTCAGCACAAAGTAAGTGATTTTAAATGCAATTCTGCACTGAGGTGTAACTTTCTGGAGCTGCCTGCTTCACCTTTAGCTGATCATGTGATTTCATTCTGACGACTATTGCCTGGCGAACAATTTGACCACTTGCGTTCATTCGCCCAAGATACATTTGTCGTTTTGGTTCGACTTACAGATGCCAGAAGTCATTTTTCGCAATGACCGTAATATAAAAAACAAGCAACGTTCCAGACTCACCGACAGTAACCTAGCTGCGCTTATGACTTTGGGCACGATAGATTTTTGCCCAGACTTTAATAAACTGGTATATGAACTTAAGTAACTGGTTATGAAGAACAGTTACGATTGTAAATTAATTACATTAATAGAGATTTTCGAAACTGATTAAAAATTTATTGTTAAATGAACTTTTAATTTTAAACCAAATCATGACCGTAGTGTATTACCGACACTGACTGCCTTTAAAGGTTTAGAATGTTGTTGACGAAAGTTAAGAAATTTAAGAATGATATTGCACGATTTTTATAATGTTATAACGTTGTGGCCCGCTTAACTACTGAAAATATGGCCCTCTGCTTGAAAAGCTTGGGAACTACTGCCCTAGATGATTAACTGCTAACTCATTAAACCATGTCTATTGCTATCCTAATTTAGTTCCAGATAAAATGGCACACGTTTATGTGTCTGCCATGAAAATACAGACAATATTGTAACAAAATAATAATTGCATTTAAATACCAAATAACGCATATGTGTGTATTTATTTATTTTTTTTTTTTTTTTTGCATATCCTTTATAGGACATCGTTGTCAACATCTGCATCTTTCAGCTGATTGTTGATTTCTTGGCAAGATTACGCTCAGTAGTTTGCCATTGCTTTCTGAGCGGCCGGCTGACATACCCCTTAAGTCACGGCCGCGGCCAGAACCCCTACAGATTCTCACCGTGCGTCACGCCATTCACGAGAGTACACGGGATCACGGAGAAAGACGTTACACCCCTAGGCCAGGTGAGCTGGCGTGATATTTATCAGGTGTCGAAATTCTTTAGAATATTATCCATACGATATTGAAGAATTAATGTCCTATTTACGGACATCGCTCTCAACACCAGCATTTTACTGCTGTTGTTGATGGCTTGGCAAGTGTTATGTTCAGTAGTTTGCCATTGCTGTCTAAATGACCCGCTCCCACACCAATACATTAACACCCCAGAGCGATACTGTCTGCTGCCAGATCGGTCACCACTACGTTTCGAAAGCGTGATAGGCGGCTCACACATCACGTTCGCAAATCTTTATACTACTGCTATCCTAATTTAGTTCCAGTTAAAAGGAGCCTGCCATACAAATACAAAGAATATGTTAAGTAAAATGTAACTGTAATTAAATGCCAAATAACACATGTATGATATTTATTAGGTGTCGAACTGCTTTAGAATATTATCCATAAGATGTTGTCGAATTAAAGTCATATAAAGAGGTTGTTTTATCAAATAAAAACGTGTACCTAGACTTTGCAGATTTGCTAATACAAATACGAATTTCTTAAAGTTTCCAAGCAAGTATGTGTTATTACATGAAGAATAATAAAAAATGATATTAAAGAGGTAAATCCCATTTCAATTATTTCCCTAATGATGAAATAATATTATGTCTCATTATAACTTATTGTTGCTAAATTTGTAAAACAATGTTGTTGAATCCACACATGCAGTTCCCGAATTAAGACCTGGACTCATAATAACTGTGGATCGGATTCTAGTTCAGTGGCTAGTAAGTTTCCCTGCCGACTTGTTTGTCATGTGTTCCAATCCCTTATCGAATTGTTTTAACAATTTTGCAGGCCTAACAGGTCAACCTAGACTAAAAGATGCTTCCGCAATTTTTCTGTGACGCAAAGAATTATAGATAAATAAAAAATATAGACGACATCTCTCATCGAATGTCGATCTTTCCTCTTCTTCTTCTGTCATTCATCTCCTAATGGAACATATTAAGTAAAAAAAAATAATACCCTTTAACACAGTTAAAACTCATAGCGGACATGGTGCTGGACCAATAGTTTGTAGACTAATCGGCACTCGGTGGATGACGTGATCAGCTTCAGGCCGGGAATTGATCATAGGCCTCAAGGAAATCACGCCAAGCTCTTTGTGAGGTTGATTAGACTTTGTGTCTAAAGTTTTCGAAGAAATGAAATAGCAAATCTCACACCCACAATCATTAATGGCTTCTTACGACATACATGGCAAGTGTGTGGAGATTATGCTGATAAATATAATCTTTATCATGGTTGTGATGAAAGTAATGATTTTAACCAGTGTGAAAAAGCATAATCATCACGCAGCAATTTCCTTTGCAGAAGGCACTCCCCTCTCAGCCCGAGGGAAACTTCCACAAAAGCCTAAAACTGGCAGTATACAACACGGTGGAGTAAAATATTGATGTGGCAAACTTCTAATAAGTGAATCAAGAATGTTAGTGAGGAAGGAGGACAGAAGGTGAGGTATGACTGGCAGATAGAAACACTATTTGTATTTGCACTCTAATGTATACCAAGGTGAAAAGTTTGATTGCTGCACTAAAAATAAAGAGAATTGTAAACCACATTTTTACTTCACATTCAACTTCGGCGTCATTCGCGGAATGTCTCCCGCCAAGGTGGGTTGTCAGTGTTTATGGTGACAAATGTTTATCCCGTAAAGCGGTGCATAGTTGGGTAGAAAAAGTTACGAGGGTGAGTCAATAAGTAAGTCACACAGTTCTGTGGGATGACCGATAAATGAAAACAAAGCACACAGTTCTATGCAGCCTGTTTGGGAGGACTGATAAAACGATGGGATAAGTGCATCAATGTTGGTGGAAATTATGTTGAGAAATAAAGGGACAATGTATGTATAAAACTAAACTGGTTTCAAGTTGTTATCATGTGTAGTTATTTTTCTACAGCCATTTGTGTTTTACTTATTAACTTACCCTCGTATTAGCTTGAGCTAAGACCAGACACTCGTTTCCCTAGATAATTAAATATTAACTCATGAAAGCCATGCATTATTCTTCACTAACCTAATATAGTTCCGCCGGCTTCGTGGCTTAGAGGTTATGACTTTTCTCCGTAATCTCGTATACTCTCGTGGGTAACGTGATGACGGTGAAAATCAGCAGTGGTTCGCATCGCATCGGTAACTTACGGGGTATGTGAATCGGCCGCTCAGAAAGCAATGGCAACCTACTGAGCGTAATCTTGCCAAGAAATCAACATACAGCTGAAAGATGTTGGTGTTGACAGCGATGTCCTGTAAAGGATATGCACACAAAAAAAATAAAATATATAGTTCCAGTTAAAAAACACATATGAATGTGTCAGGTTTTCTACATTTATTGATTTCTCTGAAGTTCTGTGACTGCCAGACCAGGTGACAATGACTGTCTCAGCATCTCGGCTTTTTCTCTGTCCCGGATCACCAGTGTGCACAAGTGTACCTGAACATGACATTGTCCTTGTTCTTCTTGATCTTGACAAATTTGTCATCTTTACTTCTGGCTGGGAGTAGAAAGTCTTTGATCTCTTGAATCTGTTTAGGCATGATTCCTGTTAATATCTTCTTTCCTTTTGTTAAAAAAAAAATAAATAAAAAATAAAAAAATAAAACAAATTGTTAAAAGTCTCTTAGTCCCACCGTGTGCCTTTCGGCCCATCATGGTCCACCAGAGTCCATCTTCCAGTGTTAGTGGACAGTAATTAGAGTTTGCAGTTTGGATAACCCCCTCTGCACCCCAGCCAGATCAAGTGATGGTGATGATAAATCTACACTTTTATTTTTGCAAAAAAAAAACACATTTAAAAAACAAACAAAATACAAATAAGGGCTCGCGATTGGCCCAGTGGCCTGAGCCGCGTTCCACGCGTCCCATGTTCCACGTCCCGTGTCCCACGTTCCTGTGTCATTCGGATGACCGCCTATGCTGGTGGCCATGGCAAGACCAAATGCAGATACTACACTTTGATATTGGCCCACTTCTTGCCGTGGTGTTTTGTGTGGGTGTTGTGTTTATGGCGTCTAGTTAGCAACGGAGCTTGTTCGGAGAGTCCACCATTGAGTCTTGTAGCGGGCCGACGTATTTGGCCTGACTGTGTCCATGCTGTTTGTAGAGTTCAGGGTAGGATAGCTGTCAGTGTTCAAGACCGCAATGATCAGTAATGGTATGCTGGCGATGGCTGTGACAGTCACAATAGTTAACATGAAGTCCATGCTGATGCTTACTAAAACTGACTCCTGTTGTTTTAGTAACTTTAACACAGTTGAGACTCATATCGCACATGTTGCTGTACCCATATTTTATAGACTAATCGGCATTTGCTGGATGACGTGGTCAGTGTCAGGCCAGCAATTAATGATAGGCCACAAGGAACTCACTCCAATCCCTTTGTGAGGTTGATTAGACTGAATTTCTAAAGTTTTCGAAGAGTTGAAATAGCCAATCTTACGCCAGAAATCATTAGTGGCTTCCAATGTCATCCATGACAAAGTACTGATGATGATATTGATAATAATAACACTAGTCAACACATTGTCAAGCGTTATTTGCATCAGAATTTAAGTACATCACTTTTAAAAATTGATTTTGACTTTTTGCTTTCAAATATCACTTCGTTGAAAGCGCTTCCCTTTTAACAAAGCCAAATTAGTGAATAAAATTATATCTGAAAATACCCCAGAGTATCTTCTACCTTTAATTCTATCTAATCCAATGAACAGTAAACGCTTAAATTTACTGCATGTTCCGAAGCCTAGATTGGACTTAAACAAAACATGTTTCGCGTATTCTGGTGCTCACTTGTGGAATAACCTTCCACTAGATCTGAAAACTCCAATGAGTCCCTACATATTCAACCGAAAACTCTTTCAATACTTACTCCATACCGACTATATTCCCCCATAAGTCACCTACTGGTATCATTTTTCACTATTATTCTTCACTGTGTGTGTGTGTGTGTGAGTGAGAAAGTGGGTGAGAGAGTGAGTGAAAAAGAGTGTGAGTGAGAGAGTAAGTATGAGGCAGAGAGAGTGAGAGAGTATGTATGCATGTGTGTATGACTGAGTGAAAGAGTGATTAAATGTGTGTGTGTGTGTTTGTGTGTGTGTGTGTGTGTGCACGTATGTGTGAGAGATTGAGTGAGAGAATGAGTGAGTGTGAGAGAGAGATTGTGTTGTGTTTGTGTGAGAGAGTGAGTGAGTGAGTGTTAATTAGAGAGTCATCGAGCGAGGGACTGAGTAAGGGAAAGTGAGTGAGCGAGTGAGTGAGTGAGTGAGTGAGTGAGTGATTGAGTGAGTGAGTGAGTGAGTGAGTGAATGAGTGAGGTGAGTGAGTGAGTGAGTGAGTGAGTGAGTGAGAGAATTTGTGAATATGTGTGTATGTGCGTGTGTGAGTGAGTGTGAGAGCGAGTGAGTGTATAAGAGAGAGATAGGCATGAGTGAGAGAGTGTGTGATAAGAGTGAATGAGTGTGAGAGAGAGTGAGTGTGTTTGTCTGCCTGTTTGTTTGTTTGTGTGTGGATGAGATTGTGATTTAGTATGGTTTAGAGAGTGAATTAGTTAGTGTGAGCGAAAGAGTGAATTTGTCAGTATGCATGTATGGGCGTGTGTGAATGAATGTGAGTGAATGAGTGTGTACGAGAGAAAGATTCTATATTCTATATTATTATTCCATTGGCACCTTGCCGTCTTGACAGACGATAGTTTGTGCTTTAAAAAGGCATAATAACTTTTAACTATGGCGGTAGCGAGTGTGACTGATAAGGCCAATTTGCGCTGTAAATGTCCGTTCACAGTGGGTGCATGTGAACACGTGGTCATTTCCACCATCATGCACCATCTTACGTCTCAAACGCTTGGTGTGTGACTTTTCTGCAATAATTTTCTCCTTTGACTTTATTCCATTTCTGATATTTGCCCTCCATGCAACACGTTCAGCGGCGACTTGCTCCCAATGTGCATTATCAATGCCTGTATCAATCATGTCCCGCTTACACACATCTTTGTATCGTAGTAGAGGCCGACCCTGAGATCTCTTACCCATCTGTAATTCACCAAAAAAGATATCCTTTGGTATTCTACCATCATCCATCCTCCTAAGATGTCCTATCCATCTAAGTCTACGAAGACTGAGCATGGAATAAACTGTCACACAACCTGATCTTTCCAATACTTCAGTATTTGTGATTTTGTCTTGCCACTTAATACCAAGAATTCTTCGCAGACACCGCATATGAAAGCTGTTTAAATTGTTCTCTTGGTGTGAGTAAGTTGTCCAGGTTTCACTGCCATAGAGAAGAGTACTAAGGACACAGGCTTGATAGACAAGGACTTTTGTTTTGGCAGTAAGCTTCCTGTTCTCCCAGACTCTTTTTCTTAACCTGTTCATTGTTGTTGCTGCCTTACCAATCCGGATGTTGATTTCCTGATCTAGGGATAATTTGCTATTTACCACTGATCCTAGATATGTAAAATGGTCTACTATCTCTAGTTCGGCGTCGTCAATAAAGATTGATGGTACCTCATGTGCACCTTGTGACATAATCTGTGTCTTCTTTTTGCTAATTGTTAAACCAAATTCAGAACAAGCATTGGAGAATGCAGATAGTAGACATTGCAATTCTTCCTCAGAGTGGGTCGTAACTGCAGCATCATCTGCAAAAAGCAACTCTCTGATCAGTACCCTCCTAATTTTGGTCTTAGCCTTCAATCTCTGAGCATTGTAGAGGCCGCCATCTGAGCGTGAGTGAATGTATATACCACCATCCTGATCACGAAATGCATATTTCAGTAGAAGTGAAAAGTATATTCCAAAGAGGGTGGGAGCTAGTACACAACCTTGCTTAACTCCACTCTTGATTTCAAATTCTTCAGAAGTTGCACCATCAAACTTGATTATACCCTTCATGCCTGTGTGGAACGATTCCACAATGGACAGAAGAGTTGGTGGGCAGCCAATCTTCTTTAGTGCCTTGAACAGACCCTCACGACTGACCAAATCAAATGCCTTTGTGAGGTCGATGAAGGCAATAAACAGTGGTTGATTCTGTTCACGGCCTTTTTCTTGCATTTGTCGCAATGAGAATATCATATCAGATAATAATATTATTATTATGTATACTATATTCTATATTATTATTATGTATACTATATTCTATATTATTATTATGTATACTATATTCTATATTATTATTATGTATACTATATTCTATATTATTATTATGTATACTATATTCTATATTATTATTATGTATACTATATTCTATATTATTATTATGTATACTATATTCTATATTATTATTATGTATACTATATTCTATATTATTATTATGTATACTATATTCTATAGATTCTATCTATTAGTTTTAGTGATTATGTGAGGCAGCTTGAATGTGTGAATATGTGTGTGGGCGGATGGGTGGGTGTGTGTATGTGTGTCTATGTGTGTGTGTGTGTTCATATGTGTATATGTGTGCACGTGGGTGTATGTGTGTGCATGTCTATATGTGTGTGGATGTGTGTATGAGTGTGTATGATGTGTATGTGTGGTATATGTGTGTGAGTGTGCATGTGAATGTATATGCGTATGTGCCTATGTGTTTATGTGTGTCTGTGCTTGTGTGTGCGTGTGTGAGTATGTTTGTATGTGTGTTTACCATTACAAGCCTCTACATTTACTTTTCGTAATTGATTTTGAGGGTTGCCATTAAACCAGAAATGTTGAGACACACATAGAGGTCATCAGTTTTGAAAAGGAATGTTATAATCGGCGTTTGACGGTTCCTCTACACATAAATTCTAACATTTTCTGCTAGAGATTCCACTGATACAATCCGGAACGAATACCTTTCGCCTTGCTCTTCAATAGATTCAGATCACTTACAAGATAATTTAGTTCACTTTCGGTTAGTAAGTGGGGTTTAGTGGATGTAGGTTGCTGAAAGTCTGGGTTGCTTGAGGCCGATGATTCAGAACGATCAATGTTGTTCTCTTCTTCATCAGTGGAAGCAGCTGAAAATGATTCTGGCACTTTGTGAACTGGTAGGTCATCGACGTGTGGTACCGGACGTATTGCAGAGGGGCTGTATGCAAACGCCCACAACAGTTGCGTCACACACACACCACTACACACACATACACACACACACACACACACACACACATTGACCGTAATTAAATAAACTAGTAGTATATATCTTAAAAACTAGAGCCAATGAACATTTTTAATGTCAGTTTCATCTTCATCACACCAATGCTAGTTAAGATCAGATATTTTCATAGCCGGTACATTTTGGTTGGTGACTAGTGTAATCTTTATCTGGGTGATGATGGAAGTAATGATTTCATCAGTGTGGAAAACATAATCATCATGCAGTTACGTCCTTTGCAGAAAGTCCCTCCCCTATCTGCCCGAGGAAAACATTCTCAAAAGCCTACAACTGACAGTATTCAACACGACGGAGTCAAATATTGATATGGCAGTGGGTTAATAAGTAATGTATTCTTCTAGAAGTGAAACAAAAATGGTGGGTAGAGTCGAGGACAGTAAGTGAGGTATGACTGGCTCATAGACTCACTAATTGCATTCGAACTCGAATGTATACCAAAGTGAAAAATTTAATTGAAGTGCTAATAATAAAGAGAACAATATTTAACTCCAAGTATTCTTGTTTCGTTTACTATAAGTTTCATTTAAGACCAGATAATCGGCTTCCTTAGATGGTTAAATACTAACTCATTAAACATTGTACTCCTTCCAAATTTAGTTTTAAATAAAAGACACACATTTATGTGGCTGCAATTTTTAAAAAAAAATATTTTTTCTGAGACGAAAGATGGCATTTCGTACTTGTGCAGCAATAGTTGTCGAATAAACCCAGGAACCTCCTGCAACAGTTTTGGAACTTCTGCTAAATTTCCAAATGAGACAGCCTTTCTCTTCGTGAAAGATATTTCCACAGTTCGGACATGTGCAAGTACTGTGTAGTGTAACTTCTATCTTCTTCACAGTCTTTCTAAGTGGCGTACCGTATCTGGTACCATACTTTCCAACAACACCCACCTACTAGGTTCTTGTCTTTGGTTTCCTAATTTATTTCCAGTTAAAAGGCACACACTTATGTGCCTGCAAAAGATTAAAAAACCAAACTTTAATCCATTAAGTGAAATTAAACACCAAATAACATAAGTGTACGATATTTATTAGGACACCAAATGGTTTAGAATATTATCCAAGAGGTAGAGAAGAATTAAATTTACATACAGGGGTTGTAGTTTTAAAAAACAATCCAGTTCCCGAAGCTTGCAAGATTTTAAATGGGAATTTGTGTTTATTAAATTTTCCCAAGCAATTATATTATATTACATAATAACCAATATATTTTGAAATTATAGCGATGATTGCAAAAATTTTTTTA
>JACEFZ010015047.1:0-33557 GCA_014155875.1 Cepaea nemoralis
GGGGAAACCAAAAAATTTTTTTGGGAACAGTAAAAATAAATTTTTAAAAAAAATTTAAAAAAAACCAAAAAAAAAGAAAAAGGGGGTGTTGACGGAAAAAATAGAACCTGTTCTTTGTAGGGTTGAAATTTGGGACAATGGGTCAAGCTGAAAAACATCTGATGGCTGCAGAAATGTGGTTTCTGAGGAAAATGCAAAGAATACCATGGACAGATAGAAAAACCAATGACCAAGTACTACAGGAGACAAATGAAAATCGTAGATTGATTAGAGAAATTAGACGTAGACAGTCAAAATTTTTGGACACTGTTATGAGAAGAAATGGACTGGAGAACTTAGTGACAACTGCAAGATCGAAGGGAACAGACCAAGAGGAAGACCGAGAGGAAAATATCTGGATGGCTTGGCCACATGGCATGGACGAGACAGGAACACTGAGCTGATCCACGACTCTGGTGATCGAGTGAAATGGCGAGTCATGACCGCCCATGCTTTCCAGGCATGGCACATGATTGATTGATTGATTCTTTTGCACCCAGTCGCCTGATGACGGTCTGGAATCACCTGGTGCACATGACTACCCCTACCGGGCGAGGCTGCTCCTATGGAGCACCCATTTACTTTGTTTCTCTGATTATCGATAAGACTGCAGTACATAATATTCTTGGCATCTGTAAAGAAGGTAGTTTGCCATTGCTTTCCTTCCTAGCAGTGACCATACTGGTCAATGACCGTAGCCAATGTCTCCCAAAAAAGAGATCCATCTGCCTATCCGTCGTGAAACTGGAGACCATAACCTACATCTATCTGTCGGCTGCTCCTCAACTTCATCCACCACCTGCACCCATGACTTCACGTAACCCTGATTGGGAGGCTAAACGGGTACTCCACCTTGCCCAAGGGTGTCCCGTAGGCTAGTGGAGGGAAGGAGGCACCCATCAAGGCATTACTATCATGCTATTATATTTTAAATATTCTCTAAGCAAACGTAATTGCACCAGCATTTGGAGAGAGAGAGAGAGAGAGAGAGAGAGAGAGAGAGAGAGAGAGAGAGAGAGAGAGAGAGAGAGAGAGAGAGAGAGAGAGAGAGAGAGAGAGAGAGAGAGAGAACTATTTGTTCAATTGAATGAAATTTACAAACATAAATGACATTTCCCCTACACATATTTATTAACATAAACCCCATAGACTTCCAACTGTTATTAACTGCCGTTAATGAAAGTAAACTGTCTTTAAATTGTGGGTGGCCTTAAGAGGCCAGTAAAAAAAAATGTTGTGTCCCCACATCGGGGAAACGTATTCAAACATTCCAACAAAGTTATCATTAAAAGTACAGTTTCAAATATTAAACATAAACATAGAATTGAAAAAGAGTGTCATAAAATGTAAGTAAATAAAGATTAAACAAATGTGGTATAAACCTTTTAATAGCTTTATTCTCATAATTGCAAAACTATGACTGCGGTATTGATTGCTTTATTTCTCCAAAAAATTGACAGACATTAATGTTAGTTATTGGTACTATACCTACGTATACTATTTTCATTTTCAAATTCTAGTAATTTCCCTTGTATCAATATTAGATGTTTATGTCCCCCTAACAAGACAAGACTGCTACTGCAACCATAGATTAATCTTAGGCAATTTACATATAAGGTAGACCAAGAAGACGGTGGAGAAATAATATATATACAGACCTACAAGCACTTGGAATCAACGACTGGCAAGAGAAGGTCAACCAGAGAGACGAATGGAGACGGATTGTATCTGCAGCAAAGAACCTCAATGGCTCGGAACGCTGAAGAAGAAGAAGAAGAATTTACATATAAACTTAAAGAAAGTCAAATATACAAATAGAAACGCAAAATTTGATCTACAGGCACTGAAGAGTGAGGAGATAAAAGATAAATTCAACGTAGAGGTAAAGAACAGATTCGATGCATTGTCCGATATGGAAATAGAAATATTTTAAAGAAATCAGTCAAGAAGCTGCACTAACAACAATGATAATCCCAAAAATAAATGTAATAGGACGCAAGAAATGGATGATGGAAGACATCTTAAAACTCATGGAAATAAGAAGAAATAACAAAATAACAAGGAAATATACGAAGAGATTCACAGGAAAATTATAAGCTATGCAAAGAGGCAAAAGAAACATGGCTTGAGGAAAATTGCAAGGAAATTGAAAACCAACACAACACCCAGAATACCAAATTAATGCACACAAGAATTAATGACATCACTAACAAAAGAACACACACATCAACAGGTTGCCTAAAAACCAAAGATGGCAAAATCATAATAGAAAAAGATCAGATTTTATATGCGTGGTCAGATTATGTAAAAGACCTTTATGATGATACTAGCTGACCCGGCCCGGCTTCGCCCAGACCCTGGCGGGGATCTGTCTGTCTATCTATCTATCTATCTATCTATCTATCTATCTATCTATCTATCTATCTATCTATCTATCTATCTATCTATCTATCTATCTATCTATCTGTCTGTCTGTCTGTCTGTCTGTCTGTCTGTCTGTCTGTTCGCCCAGCTCCTGGTGGGGAGCATCTCATTTAATTCATATAAGTAGTCATATAAGCTCCCGTTCCCTTTCCCGACTGTCTGGTCTGTCTGTCTGTCTGTCTGTCTGTCTGTCCCCTGTCTGGTCTTGTCTGTCTGTCTGTCTGTCTAACCCTGCCAGGCTTCACCCAGTCCCTGGTGGGGAGCATCTCATTTAATCATATAAGTAGTCATATAAGCTCCCGTTCCCGACTGTCTGTCTGTCTGTCTGTCTTGTCTGTCTGTCTGTCTGTCTGTCTGTATAACCCGGCCCGGTTTCGCCCAACCCTTGGGTGGGAGCATCTCATTTACTTCATATAAGAGACCATATAAGCTCCCGTTCCCGTTCCCGACTATCTGTCTGTCTGTCTATCTGTCTGTCTGTCTGTCTGTCTGTTGTCTGTCTGTCTGTCCGACCCGGCCGACTTCGCCCAGGCCCTGGTGGGGAGCATCTCATTTAATTCGTATAAGTAGTCATATAAGCTTCCGTTCCCGACTAATCTGTCTGTCTATGTTCGGCCCGTTCCCGTTAAAAATATAGATAAGATAGAAGAATAGATAGATTGATAGTAGAAAATATGATTGGAAGAGATCTATCTAAAGTAAACTTACCAAGATATCACGAACAGCTAATAAATGGTGGGCGGTGGGTTCACTGCAAAGTACTGCAAAGGATATGCAACTAACTTTCTCTCACCAAAAAATTACTTTTTTTTTTAACGAACGAAAATCTTTATTTTCAAAGGATTAAGAATTGGACTCGCAGGCCCGTCCTACATTCTGCCCTTCTTCTCTACTTTCTCTCATACATGCTTTCATTCAACATCTCTTATGAAGCAATTCTTAGACAACAAAAGAACAATAAGCATTAAAACGCATGAAAAGTAACTCGTTGAGGCAATGTTTAACATGGGCATCATAAATACCCAACGTGGGTGTAAAGCGCCATAAATATGAGAATGTTTAAAAAAAAATTATATGTGCTGTTGAAAAAAAATAAAAAGATGAGTTAGAAAATTTTCACTATTTAAATAGATGCATTATTTTTATGAAAACTTTGAAAATGCCTTAAAGATTAAATCATTATTTATTATAACTCATATGCTTGTAAATAACTGTAGACAAAGAGTTTATAAATCTTTGAAAACAATGCAACAATCTATATATAAAATATATAGCAATGCTATTAAAAGTTATGCCCCTTGAAATAACTTTTCTTAAGTTAAGTCCCCTCGCTATATATAAATGATCATGTAAATTAAAATATTAAATTTTAGTAAGTAAATAGCTGATTGTACACTAACAAACTATGACAGTTGGCTGCACTGGAATGAAAAGAATACATGTAGAAAATTTCATCTCAATCGGATGGACCGTTATCGAACGCATCAAATACATCCCTACACACATACATACATCGTCTTTTATAGATATAGACAAGAGAAGAACAATTATGATCATCAGAATAATAATGAAGGACCATCAATTTTGTTTGTCGGGGTGTTTTTCTTTTAGATATCTAGCAATTCCGCAGAGCCGTCTCCCTGGCGAAGGTGTTAACGATTTTCTCCGTAATCCCGTATATCCACGTGTGGGGAAACAGCTGCGCGAGATTCGGTAGGGAATCGGGTTGCGTTGGTTACTTACAGGGTATCTGAGATTGTCGCTCAGTAAGCAATGCAAAATACTCTGCGTAATCTTGCAAAGACATCCACAACAGCGGTAAAATGCTGTAGTTGACAGCGATGTAAATAGGATATGCGAAAAAAAAATTCCGCTGAATGCTTGAACATAAGTGTAGTGATAAATTAAGGCATTACTATCATGTTATTATGATATTTGAAATATTCTCTAAGCAAACGTAATTGCACCAGCATTTAGCAGAGAGAGAGAGAGAGAGAGAGAGAGAGAGAGAGAGAGAGAGAGAGAGAGAGAGAGAGAGAGAGAGAGAGAGAGAGAGAGAGAGAGGAAGAATGAGGGGGGGGGGGAGAACTATTTGTAATATTTGTCAACATAAAGCCCCATAAGCTTGCACGGCCTTTCGCCAGTGCGAAAATAAGTGCACGCAGGCCCTGATTGTGCCAGACCAGGTTTTGTCCTACTCACTTGGCCTGTTAATCGTCATCTCTCTCATTCCTATCACCTAGGCCAGGGGTGGGCAAACTAAGGCCCGCGGGCTGCATGCGGCCCGCCACATGATTTTATGCGGCCCGCGAGGGCATTTAGGAATAATAAGTTTTACTTCGTTTTTAAGTTATTGTGTTGAATTTTAAAGAATTTCATGTACCGTTATGATTGTTTCAATATTTTGATAAGATTTCTGTCTAAATATCAATTTTTGTAAACAGTCCTTGGCCTTCGTAATGTAATGCTTCTTCTTCTTCTTCTTCTTCTTCTTCTTCTTCTTCTTCTTCTTCTTCTTCTTCTTCTTCTTCTTCTTCTTCTTCTTCTTCTTCTTCTTCTTCTTCTTCTTCTTCTTCTTCTTCTTCTTCTTCTTCTTCTTCTTCTTTCGTTCGCCTTAAATACTATAACTGCAATGTTGCCTCTTGTGTGAATTTAACTGTCCTTTTTAGTTCACTCAGCAGTCCATAGAGTTTATCTTCCACTGTCGTCTCTCTTGGCCAGAAGGTTAGACTATACATGTAATTTGGGCAGTCTTTGAGTATGTGCTCTGCTGTCTGCGACGATAATCCACACGTGCACATGGCTGATTCACCAATCTTGAATCTTGTATACATGTGGTTGCGTAATCTATCGTGTCCTGTTCTGAGGAGCAAAATAATGACTTGTTCTGGTCTGTCCATAACGTGGTAGTCGTCTTGAGCATGTTTTGGTGGCTTTCTGACTGATTTGATCATTCTTTTCTTCTGGTGGTAACGGGCACATCAGGCTGTTCTTAATTTGCTCCTTCCTTAGCCAATCGATCAGTTCTGTTGGTTCCGGGTACTCCACAGTGGGATGGTATCCACTGTATGGTGGCCTTATGCTGGCTGCTAAGTTCAGAAAGTAGTGTCCTTAATACTGGCAATTTCCAAGACATCATTTCGTTTTCGTTGAGGTGAATTTCTTGCAAGCAACATACGCTTACCTTTTCTTGGTCCAAGATGTTTTCTAGTTCTATTGTTTTGTTGCTGAATCCCTCCGCATTCCAGTGCATTAGTTTTAGTCTTTGTTTGGTATGGCCAGACGCTCTATTCTCAGGTCCGCTGGCTCCACAGGACATCTGAGAAGGACCTCCAGTAGTTGTGGTTGGACTCTTTCGAGGCATATGGCCCGACACTGCACCTGCCTGGGGGTCCAAAGTAGGGCGAGCACCGTAACATTTAGCCGTAATCGACATATTTCATTGCGCGTGATTGGTGGCATCCTGATTTCTGTGGTGCGCCTCCTGGCTGGTTGCCTCTTTATTCAGCACCTTTCCTTTGCTAGAGCAGACTGTGGTCTTACTCGAGTTTAGGTGTATAGGTACGCACACACATGTCTGCGCATGCACGTACGAGCATACACATCTAGAGCGTTCTGTATATTTCTCGGCGCCAGTGACTCGCCGCCGCCCCTTCTCCTGTTAGTTAAAACAGTTCCGCCACGATAAGGCCAGAAGTTGGACTTCAGCTGCATAGGTGATGAATGCACGAGCCATTGGGGTATTTATGCAAGGTTGGGCGCTCACCTCAACCGGCTCCTGGCTACATACAGCAATATTTGGAACCATGTTATGCTAAAATGCGAATTTATCGATTTTTATATAGAGAAATATTTATCGACATGAAAAATTTAATAAGGATGATTTTATAAAAAACAGATATTTCTCCGGTGAATAAAATGATTTATTTTGCAAGAAAATATTAAACTTAAAAGTCCTTTGCTGTTTTAAAATATTTCCATATTAACAATGTTCAAATTAATTTATTTGTTGTAGTAGTCTTGATATATTTCTGAAATTTATTCTGAGTTTACTACTTGTTTTCCGAATATTTTATTTTCACACACAGCCGGAAGTAGGTTTTGTTTCATTTCCGTTTTAAAGTTTTGTACAGTTCTAACTGTTCGAATTTTATTTAAAAAATGAGTGTCAATAACAAACGTAAGATTGAAGATGAATGCCGTGTTTTTAATTATGAATGGACAACTAAGTACTGTTTTATAAAAGTTGGTAGCAAATCAGTTTGCTTGCTGTGTCGTGAGTCAGTGGCTGTCTTCAATGAGTACAATTTAAAAAGACATTATCAAACAAAATATTCCGATTTCGGATACAATTTAACAACCGAAGGGAGGGAAAGGAAATGCCTTGAGTTGGTGAAATATTTTGGAGAAACAGCAAACTGTTTTCACTAAACAGTCTTGAATTCAAGATGCTGCAACTGAAGCTAGTCTTGTGCTGTCACACAGAATTGTAAAACAGAACAAGCCATTTTCTGATGGCGAGTTCATCAAGGAATGTTTGCTAGATGCAGCAAACATTATGTGTCCAGAACAACAAAAAAAAACAAAAAAAAAACAGATTTGACAACATTACTTTATCCAGGAGAACTGTGGTCAGACGTGCTGATAAGATAAGTGACAATATTATGCATAAACTTCAAGATGCAAGTAAACAATTTTTGTGGTAGTCTCTTGCATTGGATGAGAGTACCGATGTACGTGATACTGTCCAATTATTGATATTTATACGTGGAATAAACACGTCTTTCAAACTCACTGAAGAGTTATTGAGTGTTGAGTCACTCAAAGACACAACCACAGGCCATGATATATTCAAGGGTTTTACTACCTGTATTGAAAGAACTGGCTTAGTTCGGAACAAGATGGCAAGTGTTATAATTGACGGAGCTCGTGCTTTTGACTGGGAAAAATGTAGGTCTTGTAAAGTTGATAAGTGATAAGATTAAAGCAGAATATCCAGACCACACATTATTACCACTTCACTGTGTGATTCATCAAGAAAGTCTGTGAAAAACTGTTTTGAATATCACGCATGTTATTGACCCAGTTGGCAGTGTCATCAACCTCATCAGATCAAGAGGATTTAATCACATACAGTTCAATGCATTAGTTGACGATTTGGAAACTGAACAATCCGATGTCCTGTACCACACCAGTGTTCTATGGCTGAGTCTCGGCAAGATGTTGAGGCAAGTGTGGGAACTCAGAGAAGAAATAGTGATATTCCTAGAGATAAAGGGCATTGACTGTGACTGTAATACTAATATTGTCAATAAAGAGTGGAAGTTAGACTTTATGTTTGCCATTGAAATTATGGAAAAGCTAAATGAACTGAATTGACAAACTTCAGGGCAATGGTGTGTTCGCACATGAATTGTATGTACATGTAAAATCATTTCAGGCAAAATCACACTGTACTCCAGACAAGAAAGTGAAAAAGATTTTGTCACTTCCCTTTGCTGAAACAAGAAACCATTTCTGGTGAAATGACTGAAAAGTACAAAGCCCAATTAGATGCACTGATTGAAGAATTTGGATGGAGATTCCAAGATTTCAAGAACGTAGAGCCACAGTTCAATATTCTCAGTTCCCCTTTCAGTGCAGAAGCTGATACAGCCACAGAGATATACAGTTGGAGCTGCTTGACTTAGAAGCAGATCATGACATGAAAGAGAAATTCAAGTCAGATGGTTTGCTGGATTTCTATGGATTTTTATAACAAGAATCATTTCCCAGCTTGAAAAACTTTGCAGTTAAACTTTTATCATTGTTTCGATCAACATACATTTGCGAACAAGCATTCCCTTCCTTGAAGATCAACAAATCTAAGAGTAGGTCTTTATTGTCGGACTGCAACTTGCATGCTGTCATGCGAATTTCAACAAGTAAACTTGCTCCAGATTTCAAGAATATTGTCAAAAAGTGCTAGAAGTTACATATATCTCATTAGAAATCAACAATTATAGTGACAGTGTAGTCGGTTTGTGTCTAAATTAAAGCCATTTATTCACCATTCATATTGAGGTGAATATTTGTTATAATAACATGTTGTAAAATCTTGTTAACAAATTAGTAAAAGTTTTTGTTAATATTATCAAACATAATGTATAAGTATATAAGTAAAATAACATTGCAATCATTATTTATTTATACTGATTAATAACCTATAAATAATTAATAATTACTTATTGTGATAGGTTGCTATAGTGCATAATGGACATTTTATACATACATACATACATACATACATACATACATACATACATACATACATACATACATACATACATACATACATACATGCATGCATACATACATACATACATACATACATACATACATACATACACACTCACACACACACACACACACACATATACATACATACATACATACATACACATACATACATACATACATACATACATACATACATACATGCATACATACATACATACATACATACATACATACATACATACATACATACATACATACATACATACATACATACATACATACATACATACATACATACATACATACATACATACATACATACATACATACATACATACATACATGCGGCCCGCCAATAGCTTTACATTTGTCAATTCGGCCCTTAGCACAAAATGTTTGCCCACCCCTGGTCAAGGAGATCTCCTGTGACTACATCAAAAGGTGACGACAGGACGAGAAGAACAATTGCATACGGTCTTCCGGCAATCTGCATATTTGCGCTCGGCAATCGTATTTCCACAAATAATTAGTTAGTTAGTCGACAGATCATCATCTTTGCACATCGAACCATTAAGTCCATAGGTGCTCGGATCCCCTCCTCAGCACATCCCACAGCGTGTAGCGGCTAACGACGCCAGTTCTGTGTTGGTTTATCAATCTTCTTTGGCTTCCTGCGTAGTGTTCTTGTTTGGCCACCCCTCTTTTAATTTGCTGCTCCCGCAGTCTGGCCATTGTTGTAGATTCACAGTCATCACTTTGTTGTCGCAAACGACCTACTTCTCGTAGAGCATTCAAAATGTCAGCCGGGTCCATGGCTCGTCCGTCTTCCACAGTAGTCATACCTGCACCTTGTCAACCCGCTCATTTCCTTGTACACCAGCATGCCCTGGCACGAAAATGAAACTAATCTTTGCTAGCCGAGACCGCTCCAGAGGCAGCAACCACTCTCTTCGGACCTACCCTATATCTGTTTTCCTGAGCATACGGATTGAAAAATCATAATGTAATATTCATTATCTCAGGTTTTATTGTTTATGACAGTTCTCATTATATTTTGCGTAGATGTTGATTACGTAAGAAGACAATATGCAACCCTGTCGTGCTCCCAGTTTAACTTCAAACTGTTTTGATATTTCATTATTTAGGCTGACAGCTGCTTGTTTTCGTGATACAGTGTTTCACTAATGCGGATCAGATGTGTAGACAATGAATTGTATCTTATTATGTTTCATAATTTCTGATGTTGAACACAATCGAAGAGCTTACGATAGTCTACGAAACAAGTATAAGAATCTGCACTGTATTCTCTGAATGTCTCAAAGCTGGTTCTTATATTGAGGAAATTATCCCCTTGTGACGGAATGCTCACAAAATGCCATTTCGGAAACTTCTGAAAAAAAACACGTTACAGTTACATTGCAAAGGGAATAATTTGGCACGGTAGAAACATATCACCTCACTCTACGTATAGGTATGATATATAACTTCTCTCTTTGAGCCTGATTTCCATCTCATAAACAACACTGTGGACCCAGAGTCATAGATTTGTTTGTTTCAATGTTAGGGTCCAGTCCTAGCGACATCAGCAGAACTGCGGTGTCATCCAAATTGTGGCAACACCAAAGAAGAGTTTCTAAGTACTGGGTGTATGGATAGAACTGATCCTTTGTTACTTTTGTGGCAATGAGATACCAGTAGTTTCATTTAGAACTGTCGATTACCCCTATTCCAGATGAGTTACTGTCATGTGTGGTTCACATGTGTAGTACCAAACAGCCATGTCTGGATGAATCCTAAAACTTTGTTGGAGGAGTGTCACAAAATAAAACCGTGTGTTTAACCAGTTGATTATTACAGAGGCTTTCTGATAAACCGGACTATCTGCTAAGCAACAAGTGTTTCAACTAATACAGAGAAAACATTCATAGTTGTGGCTGCACGTGTTTCCAAACAGGTCGGGCATAAATAACAGCTGTACTTGTACATCTGGTCAGCAGAAATATGAACACTCGGAAGTGAGGTAGACGAATCCCGGCATCGCCTTGACAGTTTGTCAACATTTGAATACAGATGGAACCCGTGGGATCATGGGGGAAATCGGATGTCGACCATCATCTGTCGGGCTAAATTAACAGTGGCAGATGTATAGAGGAAGTGAGTGCGCTGAATCATACATCGCTTTGACAAGTCATAAACATATCAGAGGGAAAACGGAAGTACTCAGCACGGAAGTAAACAGTACCTCTGTCAATTCTTAATTTCCGGAACACCAAGAAGACTGGCAGCTTGTTGGGAAAAACTGTTGTTGGGATCATACAGTAACTCGTTAGTTTGTTGGGGGAGTGATGACAACTTTGACAGTGACTAGGCCAGGCAAAATCGATTCTTGACAATGGATGATATGCGAAAATAACACCTGCAGGACGTCACCCATATCACGTGACCAATTTTAGGGGTTTGCCAGAAAACCATGATTGGAGATGGGGAGTTGACCAAAACCGTGGATTAGGATGGACGTGTTTGTGGGAGAGCTCTACAGTGTTAGATTTATTTAAGATTAACTAGCATGTGCCGTTATGGCAAAGTGTAGTAGCCATCCCGGGAATGAGGCGGTTTTGAATAAGGTAGTCAATATAGTCTATTAGTTCCAATTAATATAGACTGTAGCCTTGTTAAAACTATAGTGTGATGATTAGCACTGTTAGTGGAAACTAGTTAGAGTAGAATAGTGATATTAGCTCTGCTAGTTGAGAATAGAGTAGTGTAGTGGTGATAAGCTATGCTAGTTAAGAATAGAGTAATGATGGATAAGTGGGAGACGGGGAAATTGCCCGCTGGGGTTTTGCACTCTGTATGGGTCTTTCCTTGTCATAGCCTGATTCGGCCCTAGGTGGGTAGCTAATCTGCTCTATGACCAAGTTTAGTTAGCTAAAGATCATTAAGCAAGGCAATAGGCTTACACTCAGCCGATAGGATCAGTGACTAGTACTATCACCAGATGTGTTGTTTCTATCCTAGGTTCCCTACCAGATCCGAGGAAACTCAACAAGTTTTTAGGAAAGGTTCAAATCCCATTCGGAAGAACACCAGTGGAACAGTCAATAAAGTTTCGTACAGAACGTAACTAAAGCTAGAAGGAAGATGCTCACCAAAGAGGGTGATGATTACTGATGCACCACACAGCATCAGACAGTAGTAACTAACTGAGAACATTAAGTATAATAGTTACCTAGTGTGATATAATCTCGTGTAATAGAACACAAGACATGATACTTGAGGCTAGATAGACACGAGTGAGGATCAAGTACATTAACAATTAACATTAATAACTGTGTACACACTACAAAGGACTTGTTCATTTTTTTAGGAACGATAGGAACGGACATTGTGTAGGGTGCAACCGGTCCATGATTAACTGTTAATACCACCGGTGTCTATTTCGGATGATCATGAAATGGGATTACCAGAGGTCTACAGAGGCAAATCAGTATCCAGCAGGATGGTTTCGGCACTGGGTGAGATGTACCTGTTCTGACGTAACGTGCTGTGGTCTATCCTTGCTGGGATCAGCTGACTGGGTTGTGGTCTGAGAGTCCGATTCTACACACTTTATTGAACACGTCACACATTTTCTTCACATACACGTCTCATATACGTTACACTTTTCTTTTAATAAATTAATCTTTATTAATTTTTAGAAGCAAGAGTTGTTGAATACGTTGCGTTGGGGAAGTATGAGAAGGGGGCATAGTACGACAGTGAGAGAGTGACAGGAAAAGGTGTCCACGGACTGATGGAGTGTGTTGGACGGAAGCTGGTGGATTCTGCCGAATAGTAAAAAGGAGGAAAATATTATAATGTGGGTGTCGACTCTCTTCACTCCAGGGACGACACTGTAAAGGAGGACACGACAAGGAGAATAAATGCAGAGGATATGTCTAAGTGTCTTAGAGACATTTCGTGTGAAGTTATTGTGGTGTCCATAGATTTGTAATTCTGTCGTCTCTATTTCTGGGTTAGGCTAATTCGAATATATTCATCATTTATATTTTTCACCAACTGCGTTGTTGACGATCTCAAGTTTAAATTGTTGCTATGTCAAGTTACTGTTGTTTTAAGAGGCCTTTAAATTACCAGGGATTGACTATGGCTGAGACTTTAGACCCTTTGTCAGATGTTATGGAGCAATAGAGGGTTCAGGAACTACAATTATCCCAGATGGTGATTGTTTTCTGTAAGTGTTAGCAGAAAATTCACAATGCACGTGTTCAGCTTTGACATCGGAGTCATCATCATCATCATCGTCATCTTCCACTTTTGCAGTCAAGCGTCGCGGGGAGGAATAATTTGCGTTCCAGCGCCCGGTGGGCGGCACTGGATAGTGTCATTCCGTGTGATTATACAATGTCTTTGATGTCGTCAATCCATTTTCTTCTTGGACGTCCTCTTGGTCTTGTCGCAGATGATCTTTGATGTAAGGCTAGTGATGGTAGTTGTTGGTGTTGCATTCTAACGACATGGCTAAACCACTTGATCTTCTGCCTTTCAATAAATGTGGCACAAGGTGTTGATCCCACTGTCTGTCTGATAACAGCATTTCTTACTCGGTCTCGGATTGTTAAGTTGGCAGCTCTCCTCAGGCATCTCATCTCGCAGGTGTTGATTTTGCGAAGGTGTGATTTGGATAAAGTCCAGGTTTGAGATTGGTAGCATAGGGTTGGTGTGAATATGCTGTTTATTATCTGTCGTTTTGCGGACATGGGTATATTTGGATGTTTCAGTAAGGGTGATAGTTGATATGTAAGTGCACTAGCTTTTTGACATCTGATTTCGATTTCTCTGTCCAATCTGCCATCTTCTGTGATCATTATTCCAAGGTATTTGAATTCTTTAACTTGTTTCAGAGATGTGCTATTTATCTGTATACTTAGTGGGCCCAGCGATCTGCTAACTTGCATTACTTCGGTTTTGGCTGTGTTTATACTCATATTGTATCTGCTGCAGGTTGAACTCAGATTAGTAATATGATTTTGTAGTCTGCCCTCATCGCTGTAAAACAGGCACTGATCGTCTGCAAATAGAAGTTCATTTATTTCCTGTGGATCAGTTGTTTCATCTGGAGTAAAGAGTTCTAAATTTTCTGAATCTGTTCTGTCAAGACTTGCTTCTTTGGATATTCTGTCCATGTAGATATTAAATAGCAGAGGAGAGAGCACGCATCCCTGTCTCACTCCTGTATTGACTGTGAACACATCTGATATTCCTTCTTGTATTCTTACTGCACTTCGGCTCCAGTGGTACATGGCTATGATGTTTTCTAGACATATGAGCAGGATTAGGGGAGACATTAAGAATTATATAGTCTGAAGAAAACCATTACAGCATTAATGTGTGTTACTTGTGACATAGGAGTAACACACATTAATGCCGTACTGGTTTGCTTCAGACTATATAATTCTTAATGTCTCCCCTAATCCTGCTCTAATATCCTATCACAAGACACCCTGCTTTCTCTGCCCTGTGTGAAACTTGTTTCTATTTTTATTTTTGTAACCGGCGTTCTAACTTCCTTTCCAGCCTCTTAATGATGATTCCAAGATGGATGTTGCTAGGGTGACGTATTAAAGCCATAGCGCGACAACGGATACACCTCTTTAAATTGTTTTTATTGCGCGAGGGATGCAAATTATTCTCATCCATACTTTGAGCCAAACAGCATTGTTCCAGATGGCCACACAGAGTGAGCTGTTGAAATGAAGGAAAACAAATCTGACAAACTCCTTTCGGGATGTCCAGAATTTATTTATTAAATTAATTCCGTAGCATCATTATATTACACATATTACACTTTTTTTTTAAAAAGATAGCGTAAACACTACATTTTGGGATATGAATACGAAACGCAGTATAAGCAAAGGTCATCAACCATGACTGACTGGGATTTGGCATGGTTTGAATATATTTAGTTGATTTAAATTTCGTGATGCTTGAAGAAGTACCGTGTTGACAGAAAGCCTGCTTCTGCGAAGAGTGACTTAGAATCATTTGCATGTCTGTAAGCCGAGTCAAGGTCCTCCTTAAAGATTTGCTCGGATTTTGATTTAAGCAGACGGTTTTTGGAACATTGAACGTAATTAATTTGTGAGGATAGAATGTGCTTCGTACAAAAACATTGTCCTGAATTTCCAAGCATTAGCCATCATGTCGCCTTATAGACAATCAGTCCTCTGAGGTAGAAGAACATACGATAAATGCGCTACTACCTTGCCGCATTTACAATCTACAATCAGTCATTATTGTTTGTAAATAACACAATTTCACATTATTTGGATTCTAACCTACCTTGGGCATAAGTACGAAGTCTAAGCCAGGTAAAATAGAATGCGCCGTCTAAGGAAACTGTGACCATCTCCTGGTCTGGATTACACAGAGTATCTGGATAGTCGTACACCCAAGTCGGCGTTAAATCTGTTGTATCTGTTGCCACCAGATCCACTACACGAGAGATACCATAATGTACATATAGTTTTTAATGGCAGTGACGAGAGTAGTTTATTAGTTAGGTTGCAAATGAGTGAGTGAGTTAGTTAGTGAGTGGTTGAGTGAGTGAGTGAGTAAGTAAGTGCGTGAGTGAGAGAGTGAGTGAGTGAGTGAGTGAGTGAGTGAGTGAGGGAGGGAGGGAGAGAGTGAGTGAGTTAGTGAGTGAGTGAGTGAGTGAGTGAGTGTGTGAGTGAGTGAGTGAGTGAGTGAGTGAGTGAGTTAGGCAGGTAGTGTGTTAGTGGGTGAGTTAGTTACTTAGTCAGTTAGGTAACGAATAAGGTTGTTTGTAAATTACATAGTTAGTTTGAGGCAGCGGGGATTGGTATCTAAGACACATACTACGAATACCACGGACTGACAACAAGTGCTGAAATAGGCTAATGAAAGTAGAACTTTAGATATGCAACAATAAGACATAGACAATTTTTTTTGGTCGTATGAAGGGAAGAGGAGATTTGGAAATCATCATAACAGCCGAAAATATGTGCGTAGAAATTCTGAGACCGATCGAAAGAAACGTTGCTTGATGGATTCAGACGGCAGAATGGAGGATATTAGAACATCAACAGACCGATCTGTAGTGATACATAGAAACCTAAGCCTTTTGTCAGGGCACGTGGTGATGAGGGATTATCTGCAGAGTATAGCTACTAAAGCTCAATATATATGTTACAAAGTAAAATTAATCACGTTTATTTCTGATCCTTTTTCGCACCGAGAAACGTATATGGTAAATAATGCCGACCTAATGTTTTAGATCAGTTGGAACTCGGTGTGCGATATGGCCAACATCACACCATAAAATAATAATGGTACCCACATGTGACTCGATCGGCAGAAGTACCCTGGCCAATGAAAAACAAATTCTCTCCTTGAAGGGGATACAAACATATGTCCACCGGGCAGACCCAAGCGTGCTAACCACTGTGCCAGCGATGCTCCCAAAAAAGAATCATGTAGCATTAACTAATTACACAGGTCAACCACATTTTGGTGCCTTAAATGTTGTAGCTGTTCTTGGGCAATTTTCTGTTGCTGATTCCAAGAATGTAATGACATTTTATTCTATCAGCTCTAGTTTTTGAGATAAATAAGAAAGACCTTCTTAGTAGGGCAATTGTTATATACAAGCCTAGATATAGGTGTCATGTAAGGCAATTTTACTGTAATTATAATTTATATTATATTTAATTACTGTGCATTTTTTGCCTTCATATAAAGCACTAAAAATGTATTAAAACTTTATCACTAGCATTCTTTAAATCTGTAGTCAACAAAGCTTCTTTTCAAGTACTTCCTGGAGTGTGATATGCCCGGACAGTCACGCTTAATTGTCTAACAGTAATCTGCCATCATGTGGGCATCCCATAGTCGCTGGTATCTCTCCTCCAATGATTTTATATCTTGGTGAAATCGTTCACCTTGCTCCTCACTAAAGTCGAAAAGATTCTCGGAAAGAAATGTATATGGTTATGGAGGTAATGCAATTTTCTGTTCACGCTGTATCCATGTTTACAAAATCTAGACAGCACGTTTTCAACTAATTCAGAATAAATGTCTGCTTTAAAGTTACTCAGATAGTTTTGCACATCTAAAACAAACGATGACCAGGCTGTAGACTCTGTTATGTTCATCGAGTCAATTATATTTGGATTGTTTATTAACTTTCTAATTTGAGGTCAATTATAAATTCCAGCTTTAAGTTTTTCAATGCATAATTCCCAAAACTTTCTGCATAAATAATTAAAACAGATACAGTATTTGTTTAATGTCTCAATAAAATGATTCATCAAGCCAAGCTTTATATGTACTGGTGGCAGTAGAACTCGTTTTCGATTAATGAGAGGCTTGGTGACAATATTTTCTTCTCCAAACTTTAAATGTATCATTTAACGGCCTCGATGTCTTTATCCAGTGCGTATCTTTTGCCCTGATATCCCACAAACGTATAAAGCATGGGTATTTGGTGAATCCCCTTTGCCGTCCAAGCTAGAAGTTCGTCATTTTACTTCATCTATACTACATGTGTCAAACTCAAGGCCCGCGACCTACATCCGGCACGCCATACAATCATATCAGAGGTCTCAACCGACGCACAAATATATTCGGCTCAAGAGATAATTTCAGGCAAAAATATTTTTTATGCTCACGATTTAACGTGCAAATCAAATTCCCTAATTAGCAGCCTTCCGAATGATAGGCTACCTGAGAGCGTTCTCGCTTCGATCAGAATAAACGAAGATGAAAGTTGTGTAGTGAGTGGAAGTTCGTCGTTATAGTTACCTAGCAGCGTTCAGATGCTCGTTTTGGATTGGCGCATAAAAAAATTAAAGTAGTGTAATGCCCGGATATTACATCACCTTGTCCCGCTACGGATAACCTGATATCAATCAAGCGTCTGCCGGTAGATGCACAATCTTTTAAGCTCAAAGCTAGCCTTTAAAATGGCCAAGAGAAAAGTTGATTATGAAAACAGAGCCTTTCAATGCCGCTGGGAGGCCTGAATATATGGAAATTAATGTCGAGCTGTTTCGTAATCCATTTGCCATAAATGTGGAAGCTGCACCTATATTTGCAGATGGAGTTAATAGGTCGGCAGTGTAATGGGACACTAAAAGCAAAGTACGACACTGTGGGGCCTGCACAGTTCACTCGTTTCATTCCCGAAGAGATACCCCGCTTCGTCTACATGCGGCTCGAATCTTGAGCATGTTGGTAGCAGATATATGTGTGAACATCTGTTTTCTGTTATGAATATTAATAAAATATCACACAGAAATCGTCTCATCGATGAACACTTGCAGTCCATCATGAGAATCTCAACGACACAAAACATTACTCCCAACATAGAATTTGTAGCCAAGAAAAGATGCCAAACATCGTGCACTGACAATTTGACATAAGAGTGAAAATGTGTATACCAATGATGTTTTATTATTAATCCTTTTTTTCTGTTTTAATTTATATTAATGTTTAAAAAAGATTTAATTTTCGGCTTATTGAATGTATATCCTGTACAGCCCGCAACCTTACGTGTGATTTGAGTTTTGGCCCGCTGAGCGATTCAGTTTGACACCCCTGATCTACACAAACCATTGAATTATATTCTAAATACTTCAAATTTTTTTTTTCAGAACTGTGCTTATTATAGCATACTCCTCCTTCAATGTAGTAGAATGGGAAATTGGAATTGAGCGACATTTGTTACCATTATGTAAGAAAGTGGTTCTCAAACAGTGGGGAATTCCCCCCCCCCCAGGGGCAAATTTTAGGGTTTCCATGGGGGGGGGGGGGGGGGGGGGATTAACATCATAGATTGGCAGACTCAAAATCGCATCAAACACAATATCCTGGTTTGATGAAACAAAATTTAATGGCATTCGGGTGTCGTGTAGTAAGCGACAATTCTTTGACGTTTTAACAGTTTATTTTGTAGTTGTTTCGGGATTTAAAATTTAAATATTGAGCACAACCCACTACTGGCAACGCCGATCGCATTCTGGTATGAACCTAAGGCCTATCCACGTCAATATGGAAGCACTATACTCGAGTTTCGCCCTCATTTGAGCTCGTCAGTAGTGCATATCCCTGACCGGATCCGGAAACAGTCCCGGATCACGCGTGTGAAGCGGGTGTGTAACCACGCGGCACACACTGGACACACCAAATTATCACAACAGAATATCACAACGCTACCCATCGAAGGCTATGCTCAAGATTGCCCAATCGCCGCGACCGACGTCCGTCAATCGATGGGACCCAAACGATCAGGACTTCTCACTGGCAAGGAACACCAGGCCTCCTAAATCCAGTGAGCAATAATCAATTGATTATGACAGTTTGTTTTTCAACAGTTTTAACAGTTTGTTTATTGTAATATGAATAATGCAGCGTGTTAATAAAATATTGTGAATATAGGAAATGCACCTTTTGCGGCTGACAATTTTGGAAAGGGGGTAATTCTTCTTTCGTTTGCTGGAAAGGGAGGAATGACATTCTGAAATATTGTGAAGGGTGAATGGGCCAAAAATGGTTGAGAACCACTGATGTAAGAGAACACCTTTCAATCTTCTTTTAGAGGTGTCAATGAAAATTCCCTACTCATCTGGTGTATAACTGAGACCCATTTCGTTTACAAGACCTCCTACATTAGTACAAACCACAAGGTTGTTTTCCTAACAAAATTTGTATTAATAATTATTATTCTTCAGTGCTGAGTTCTTATTGGATAAATGTAATTGTTTTCTATTTCTTTCAATGGATGTTTTATACTCTCCTGTAACACGTGAATTCAAATCACATACATGTTTTCAGCGGATGTGTTAAATGCTCGAGTTTCACACCCCTATGTTGACACAGAATGAATCACCCCCCCCCCCCCCACCCCAAAACAAAGCGATCATGAGTAACAACATGGACTTTGCGGCCAAATCCTTCGCCAGCACACAAGCAACATGTTACTATGACAGGAAGGCAGCGGATGAAAGGGATGCAGGTCAATAACGCCGCCAGCCCATGGGTTGCCGCAGCGATATGACAGGAATACACAGGGTAGTGGGGAGGAGGGGAAGGGGATGAGAGAAGAGAAGTCTAGGTAAGCGAAGAGTATAATCATCATCACCATGTGCCATGCTGATAAGCGTGGTCGGTCATGTTTCGCCATATCAGACGAACACCAGAGTCGTCGATCAGCTAACTCTGTGTTCTTGTCTGACCATACCACGTGGTCAGGTCATCCAGATATTTATTTATCTGCCTCCCCCTTGTTCTTTTCCCCTCAATCTTGCTAGTTGTAACCAAGTTCTCTAGTTTATTTCTTCACATAAAGTGTCCTAAAACTTGTTTCTGTCAACGTCTAATTTCCCTAACAGGTTTACAGTTTTCATTTGATTTTTGGATGACGTGGTCATTGGTTTTTCTGTCTGTAAATGGGTTGCATTTTTTCTCAAAAACCACATTTCTACTGTCATCATATCTTTTTCAGCGTGTCTGCTCACAGTCCACGTTTCACATCTATACCAAAGTACAGGATCTATGTAGCACTTCAGCATTCTTTTTCTCGTTGCAAATGACATCTTTTTATTCATCATCATCATCATCATCATCATCATCATCATCATCATCATCATCATCATCATCATCATCATCATCATCATCATCATCTTCCACTTCTGCCGTCAAGCGTCGTGGGGAGGAATAATTTGCGTTCCAGATGTTATGGCTGTTCCAAGATAAGTTTACCGATTCACATGTTTAAGAATAATCCCATTTACTTGTTATTATATTGTGGTATTTCCTTCTTTCTAGTGACTACAATAGTCTGTGTCTTTATACAATGATCGGGTTTATAGGAATACAAATCATGGCATCGCTCAGGAAAAAGTGCGATCTGTATGAAGAGACTAGGCAAAGTGACCCGCCATGAGCGGTGGTCACAAGAGCGTGAAAAGCACTCAGGACGCTTTGTGAAAGGACAAAGCGTCACATTCAAGATCAGTTGGACTTGAGCCACTGCCAAGTGCGGACCTGGTTCTTGGAGTCAAGAAGCGATGGCCACGAACTGTGCCGCAACAAGTTTAGTAGAATGTTGTTGTATAAGTGTTAATTAGTTTCGTCGGACATTTGAAATTGAATACATGAAATGAGTTACGCGTACTGTCTAATAGAACGTTGAAAAACTGTCGTCGAAGTTGAGTTATCAATAGTTGTGTTCTGCCCGTCATAGTTGGGTAGTTAACCAATCTAAATGGGCTGTCACCATGCTGAGATATTAGCAAGCGCGTTTAATGGTGATGAAGTCGGCAATTGGGCAGCCCTCGGAGAATATCTTAATTCGCCAAATCTGAGGGGTATGCATTCATTATATATAAGCTACCTAAATCCGTACAGCTACAGAGAATGAACTAGCAGTAATCAATGCCGATCACTCCCTGGCATAAACCTAGTTTTTCACTGTGTGCAACAACCGCATCTACTAAATGTTGCAGATCCTGCTCATTGTCTGCAGTCTATACTGTATCATCCGCATACCTAATGATATTAATGTTACGTCTCCCGATAGAGATACCTCTTATATCTTCTAAATTTTTTTTTCTATTTCTGCATATCCTTTACAGGACATTGCTGTCAACACCAGCATCTTTCAGCTGTATGTTGATTTCTTTGCAAGATTACGCTCAGTAGTTTGCCATTGCTTTCTGAGCGGCCGGCTCACATACCCCGTAAGTTACCGATGCGATTCTAACCATTTTTGACTGTCTACATCTAATTTCTCTAATCGGTTTAAGATTTTCATTTGTCTCCTGTAGTACTTGGTCATTGGTTTTTCAGTCTGCCCATGGTATTCTTTGCATTTTCCTCAGAAACCACATTTCTGCAGTCATCAGATGTTTTTCAGCTTGGCTACTCATTGTCCACGGTTCACATCCATACACAAGAACAGGCTCTATGTATCCCCTCAACACTCTTTTTCTCGTTTCAATTGACATCTTTTTATGTGTATGTTTTTCATCTTGCTAAAGGCTACTTTCGCCATGGCGATTCTTGTTCTAATCTCTTCAAGGCATCTCCCATCAGATGTTATGACTGTTCCGAGATAATTGTACCGATTCACTTGTTGAAGAATATTCTCATTTACTTGTATATTACATTGTGGTATTTCGTTCTTCCTAGTGACGACCATAATCTGTGTCTTTTTACAATTTAATTCTAATCCCAATTGTTCACTGTGTGCAACAACCGCATCTACTAATTGTTGCAGATCCTGCTCATTGTCTGCAATCAATACTGTATCATCTGCATATCTAATGTTATTTATGTTTCGTCCTCCAATGCTGATTTCATATATATCTTCTACATTTCTGAAAATATGTTCACTGTATAGGGAAAAAAAAAAGATCTGGAGACATTCCACATCCCTGCCTAATGCCTCTCTTAATAGGCTGATACTGTCCCACTTCATTATCAATCCTTATTGCAGCTTGTTGTTTCCAATATATGTGTTTTATAAGTCTAATGTCTTCCCCATCAATTTGTAGATCTGCAAGTATATCCACCATGTTGGCATGTCTACCTCTATCAAAAGCCTTTGTATAGTCAATAAAGCAAAGATGTATATCCTTGTTTACTTCTATAGCACGTTCAATAACTGGTCGCAGCATATACACAGCATTTACTGTACCCTTTCCTTCTACAAACCATTGTTCTTCCCCTATTTCAGGTTGTATCTTCTTCCTCACTCTTTGCATGATAATTCTTAGCAAAATCTATGTGATGTGACTCATTATACTAATTGTTCTATGTTGATCGCATTCCAAGGTTCCTGATTTCTTTGGGATTGCAATAAATACAGAGTTACATAATTCAGGAGGTATATCTCCAGTATCATATAATGTGTTCAGCAGTCTGGTGACTTGCTCTAGTCCAAATTCTTCTAAAGCTTTAATCATTTCTGTTGTGATGTTATCTGCACCGGGGGCCTTGCCAGCTTTCATATGCTTAAGAACATTTCGAACCTATATCTCCAAAATTGGCGGCCCTTCATTATTAAATCTAATATCATACTTTTCGTCTCTGTTATCATCATAAAGGTGTTTCACATAATCTGTCCATACATGTAGAATCTGGTCTTTTTCTATTATGATTTTGCCATCTTCAGTTTTTAGACACCCTGTTGACATTAGAAAGACATTAGACTTATACAAAACATATATTGGAAACAACAAGCTGCCATAAGGATTGAGCGACATTTGGAATGTGGTAATCTGCTTCCCAATGGGCTTGGGAGTTACAGGTCTTGGAAGGACACCTGGGCCAATGCGGCTACTTTTGCATTTGATGTCTATGAAGGCTTCCATGATAAACAGGAGACAGTGGCGGTAGATCTTGACCTCATTTATTATGCCCATTGCCACATCAATCAATTGAAAGAATTGTGACAAACGTTCAGCAGTCAACATTAGAGGGTGGGGGTTGCAACAGTGTGCTCCTCTTCCTGCTGTGCTCTCTGCACGTCAAGTTGCATTATTGTCATAGAATGACTGGAGATTTCGTCTCGCTTCCATGGTCAAAGGGAAACCACCGAGCTTTGTTTAGACGGAAGGTCCCAAATAAGTGACTATACCTTCTTAACAGGCAACTAGACTCATCTGGAATGTTCTAGATACGGTTAACCTAGTTCAGCGTATTACATCGCGAGGGTCGTAAGCACGCATTGCCCGAAAGGATTGCTTTCAGTGTGTAAGTGAAGCTCGCCTTCTAGCTGACGATTGAAGGGCGATTTGTGACATATGTCAGATGAAGTGCAATCGTTCTATTCGCTGGACGTCAATGATATGTGCTGTATGAGCTGTATTTATGGCCATTAAAGAGGCCATGTACGCCTGTGTATTCAAAGGCAGGATAAGAACATTAGTGACTTTACTACATCCACGTGCATAACATTAACGGTGAAAACCTTTTGTGTAGCACAGTGCGACAATGGATATTCCTAAACACATGCTGTCAGCGTTTGCGATCCTGCCAGTCACCTCAACCTAAACCCTAGAGAAATCCACAGAGTAGGTTGCCAGGAAGTGACATCAGCTTCCGAAGACCACGATCTAGCATTGCTACCAAAACGGTCATGACCATTCCAGTGAGGATCTGCTACGACCGGGCGATGCAACCCAGACAGCGGACTCGGTGGACTGCTATCTATACGGCCTGATGATGAGTGCCGTGATCCTACCCTTAGGCCTTTCTACACTCCAACTGCCTACCTCTACCTATACCTATCTCCTTTACGATCTTCTGTAAACTAAATTTATATCTTGCATTTTGTTAATAAACCAGAGTTGAGTCATGTCAGATAGGGTCCCTAGGTTAATAGAGGGAGAGAAAGTCGAGTAAAGAGACTGGCGGAGTTAGTAGACTGATGGCACCTGTACCCAGACCCAGAACTAATCCCATGGTATACAGTGTAGCAATAGCTTCCCCTCCCTCCAGGAATATTGTGACAATTAGGTCCTCATTAGACAAATCTTCTCTATCTGATTCAAGCAACTCTTCAATGTCAGCTTCTTCCATCCCTTCAAAGCCAGCTTTAATGACTAAATTAACGATCTGTCGTCGAATAGCACGAACGTCGTAAAATACACAAATTTCGTGCACCTATTCTGGCCACAGTTTTCACAACAGCATTCATGCATGGTAAGTAAGGAGACTTTCCACAGCGGTACCACTGTGCGGTATTACGTAGTTCCTCAGCAAGCTATCAAGTTTCTCCGCAAGGGCGCGGCATAGCAACATAAGTGTCGACTTAGGCGGAACGTAGCGACTTAAAGTGATGTTATGCCCCATTGTGACAACGATGTTATAGTGAAGTGACGTAAACCGAAGCGACGTATAGTGGGGCCTTCCTGTACTCCCTCTTGCACATAGTCTTCAGGCCAATTGATCAACCAGCCGTACTCGCGATAAGAGGATGTAGATATGGGAACTCAACGTAAGTTTTAAAATATAAGGATTCGAACCCCGTGACCACCGGGTGGGAAGACTATCGTCTATTAATCGCACTATCACGATTCCCATCTTCACTGTGAATGCTAAATGTTTCACTATTTGGACTCTCACTGATGTCTACATAGATGTATTCTTTTTATTTTAAACTGATGAATGCGAAATATTTCGCTGTTTTCTGTTTTTCTGCTGACTGCCAAATATATCACCATGTTTTTTTTTTTTAAATTACTTATAGCTAATAAATATATCGCTCTCTGTAAAACAGGACAACCTGAAATTACGCACCAAATATATAATTATTGCCCTGATCAGTCATGCAAGTAAAATCATAATGGGAAGACTTCGTAAGAAAATGGAAGAAGAAATGTACGTTGTTCAACCTGGATTTAGACAACTTAATAGGAACAGGAGATCACACACTCAACTTGCGTTTAATAATAGAGAAGTGTAGATAATTTAATGTAAATCTATATTAATGTTTTATGGATTATTCAAAGGCTTTGGCTGTGTACAACATCACAATCTTTGGGAAATCATGAGGGATATGGGCTTTCCATCACATGTAATACTCATCATAGGCCTTATCAGCCATCTTAGAACCCACGGCTCCATCCCTTCAACCCCAATGGATGAAATGAATGGTCATCATCATTCTTGATGGACAAACAACAACAATACAACTCACAAAAATGCTCTATCTAGACTAACAAGCAGCGGTAGAATAGATGGCGAGACATCATATTAGTTTGACATCAAGCAAGAGTCCGCAAGGTCTGTGTCCTGTCCACCTATTTGTTTAACATATACGCCGAAAATATAATGATAAATGTCAGAGATGATATAAACAGGAAGCTATCTGATGCCATAAATATCGGTAGTCATGACATAACATAGATTCGTTATGATGATGATACAGTATTGTTATCCACAACACAGAATGGTATAGAACATGTAATAACCTTGTCAGAGACCCAACCAGGTTAGAAACAGCACTGACAGGACATCATACAGGCAAGACAGTAGGCGACAGGGACCGCAGGATAAGACAGGTAGGGAGAAGTACTGAGACAGGCCAAGACTACTGACAACAACTTAGGGTGAAGGGCAGGAGAGCCCGTTGCTCAGGACAGACCAGACCCGAGACCAGCGGACCAGACCAGGTCAGGCGTGCAGCACAAAGAAACAAATTAGAAGTTTACTAGGTCTTATTAACTATTATTCTAAATTTATTCCACATTGGGCAAAACTTACCTCAGTCTTTTCTGATATGTTAACTAAAGATCATCCATCAAAAATTTGTAAAAGTACCAGCTTAGACGATGCAATGTGTAGATTGAAACATATTTTTTCTAATCCACCAGTCTTACGATTACCCAACATAAATTTACCCTTTATTTTGACCACAGATGCGAGTGCTATCGCAATAGGAGGATGTTTAATGCAGGAAGTGGATGGAGTGAGACACCCAATTCTCTATGTAAGCCGCAAACTAAAGAAGGCAGAGACCCGGTATGCTACAGAGGAATTGGAGGCTTTAAGCCTACTGTTTTGTATATTGAGATTATCTAAGTTCCTCTTGGGTAGTCACTTTGTTGTGCTTACTGACAATTCGCCATTGTTGGTCCTTAACCAAGGGTCACCTAAAAACCATCGTTTAAAAAGATGGTGTCTTCTTCTTCAAGATTTCGACTTCGAAATCCGCCATATCAGAGGCACGGACAACATTATGGCTGACCTATTATCACGGCAAACGAATGCGCCAGTAGAATGACTTTTAGCACATCGACCATTCGCCATACTAGAAACTGTGATACTTTTAGTCTGTGGCATATAACAGTGTAACTCTACACCTGCTAGAGAACTCTCAGTGAATAGGTTACTTACGACACCCACGAACATGAAACTTTAAGAGCTATACTTTAAGAGCTATACTATCAAGTGCCCAAGCTCTAGAACGACCCCAGCAAGAAACGTTAACTGTGTTTCAACCAATAATATCAACCAGTGAACTGACTCTGAATACTGTAAGAACACTTTATACGGGACATTGAGAACAATCCATACTTGCTGTTGCTACGAAACTTTGCAAACAGCCGAAACAGAACGACGTCGACTACAACACTCAAGAGACAGCCATACTAACTTTAACATTCATGGCATGACACGCTAACAACAGGAGGACAACGCGCACATCATCGTTGGATTTAGTTACTTAATTAATTAATTACTTTAGTATTAAATATGTATTATATTTGCATTAATGATGTATATAAAATGTGTTAACCTGTAATTTGTACATATTCTACTATAATATTACAGGCGGTTCCATTCATAGGCTAAAGGACCGTCCTATACAATTGTCTCTGTGTAAATTATAACCCATTTTTGAGTCATCGTACAAAAAGTACGTATTTTCTTAAAGGGCAAATATCGCCTAGTCCATTTTTTCTAAGGGCAATAACACTTACCTCAACTTTAATTATATATTTTAACCAAATACTATTTTGAATGAAAGGTGAGTGAATGACAGCGTGAATGGATTAAATGAGAGAACGATATACTGAGCGGACAAATTGTACGCAAAACGTATTTATTTTAATTTGTCTGCGTCTTTCATGTAAAATTGCATGACTTGTCTAAATTGTTGATACATGTTTAGTAGTTAGTTTAATATACTTAGTTTAGTAGTTAGTTTAATATACTTAGTTTAGGAGTTAGGATACATCTAAGCACCACTACTTGGAATGCCTGATCATGTATTGCACACAGTGGACTAATTCATGATTGAGGTTATCCCAACTCGTGACGCTTGGAAATAAGCCACACATTCAGCACACACGTTACACAAACCTTAAAACTCAACACTATCAATTTAAAATACAGTCACTTTATAAGAAACAGCAACTTATTAGTCAACACACTAACAAGCCAACAGGGACACATGTAGTCTGAGGGGATAAAATAACAACGTAACTACATATTTAGCATTATACAACATACGAGAGTAAAAGTGTATTGAAATGCACACACAGATCAAGATTTGAAGGTGTACTTAATTAGCCAGGACTTCGGTCTTGTTAATCCTCTTTAATACAGAGGTTAATTGTCTTGGTATCAGTGGGGTACTATGAGAAGGACGGGTTGTAAAAACAACTACTAAAACGTCACGTAACTTCGGTCAGATAAGCATTTTTAAGGACACAGGAGAGAGAGTGATCTCTTCACCAAATCAGAGAAGTGGTGTATGGGAGAATACATGAGTTTTGATGCCAGTAAGTAGGTTACCAGGTTACTGTCCACCAAACTACAAACACCGACTTTATGTGATTCGGTGACAGAATTAGAACAGATCTAATTACCCTATAACAAACCATCATCAGGGGAGAGGGGGAATCCTGTCACCGCCTCACCTTTATAGATATTAATTAAAGGGCTGCAACTCCCGCCCAAGGGATAGAAGTGAGTCACTCGAGGCCCGAGTAATCTAGAGCCTTCTCGAAGGACTGGTCATTGAGTCCATGGTTCCGTGGACACTGATGTGGCCCGCCTGTTGCGGGGTCCACGAGGAACTCGGACAGAGTTACCACCCGTGTCGGATTGGGACACGTGTGGTCCGGCAGAGGACAGACGGAATTCAGAGAGACAACAGGGCCTGCCTTAGAGGGACTCAATAGATATCAATAGATATATAGACATAGGCTAGATAGTTTGCTAGACTGTTGTATGATAACTATGTGTAATGATGTTTACTATCTGTGATATGTAATATAGCGCGGGATTGTTAACCCACTGCGCCAACGCACTGTATACTGAAATACAATAAATGTTCGATATCATGTTGAACGGAGTTATTGTTGCCTGTGTGAACCCGAGCTCAGATACCTAGACATGAGCAAGACGATGACACAAAGGAAGACAAGATAAATATTTTCTGTGGAAAGTTGAAAAGTTGAGCAACACATAACAATCTAAACAACATAAAATGTATCAAAATATCCGATGACAGTGAGGATTGGAGAGTCATAACTGCGATATCTAATCCAGAACATACGCTTGTAGAAGAAGAAAAAGAATCAACAGTTAAGATTAATTGAACATTTTATGAGAATGAAACAAATACACAACATCACTGCAATTAAGACATTCCCTCACGTTTTTAATATCTTTCTTCAACATCCGACAAAGAAAGAACGAATGAACGAATGAACATACTTTATTTTCAAAGGGTTAAGAATTGGAAAACAGGCCCGTCTAATATTCTGCCCTTCTATCACTCTCTTTCATAAATTATCTCATCCACACATCATTCGAGGCTACCTGAGAACAACAACAATATAAATGATATGCATTATAAAGTCATACAAGAAATGCAAAAATCACTACTACATGTCTCACTAGAATTAATTAATGATTTGGCTGCTGTTATTAGCAACGGGGAACATACTGTCTACCAAAAGGGCATTGACTGTTATACTTGGATTATATTATTGCTATTGTTGTTATTATTATTTTTAGAGTTCCTAGCAGCCTACTGAAAGTCCGCCTGCGTTTACGTCAACGCGTTATGTGTCGTCCAGATCCAATGCCCACTCCTGCTGAATCAACCTGTCAATAACCTTTGTAACTAAGCCTCTTTCGCTACGCTTACCTGGCAATTTGTTGGGACAAAAACATGCAATTGCAAATAAATACTCGACATGCTGTGGCAAGGAATATCATGTTAATGAAGTGCTGGAATAAACTGTGACAAGGACATGCAATGAAGCTGAATTACTGGAATGTGCTGAGAGATAAATTGCTAGATGTCCCGCTTCCGATACACACATCTGAAGATCGTCTGCCACATCCTGCACCCGTCTTTCCTTTGGCCATCCTCTTCCTCTCTTCCCGGGCATATGCGCCTCCATGATTGTTCTCTCCAAACTTTCATGACTTTTCAAGAAACTAAAATATTTCAATTGTCTTTGTTTTATCGTCTTTAGTAGTCAACTTCTTCAATATTCAGCTCTTTTCATATGGATTCATTTGTTCCTTTCTATATCCAAGATATTCATAGAACCTGTCTATACAATGTATACTGAATGAAGAGAACTAGACATATACCTGGGATCCAAGAGGTGAAGAAAAGACGCTCGCGCTGTATAGGCCATGCATTGAGACAATCCGGGAATCGTTTAAAAAGACAAGACTGTGTCTGGAGTTCATTAATTCATTAGCATGTCCTTTGCAGAACCTCACTTCTAAAACAACCTTCCGGAAAACTTCTCGATCACAAGCAAGGTGTCCCGCGTCCGATACACCCATATGTAGATCATCCGCTACATCCTGCACCCATCTTCTCTTTGGCCTTCCTCTTCCTTTCTTCCCAGGCACATACCCCTCCATTAATGTTCTCTCCAGACTTTCATGAAGTTTAAAGTGGCCAAAATATATCAATTTTCTTTGTTTTATCGTCTATTAATAGCCAACCCTCTTCAATATTCAGCTCTTGAAGTATGGATGATTTGTTCTTTACTTTACCCAAGGTGTTCTTAGAACCCGTCTTTAACATATATATTCCAAGGCATTTATGCGCTGTTCAGCTTGTTTAGTAAGTGTCCAGGCCTCAGAGGCGTATGCTGCCATGGGAAAGATGCATGCTCTTAAAAATCTAATTTTTGTAGTTATATCTGTCCCACTTCATAAATTATTTAATTGCGTTAGTCTTTGAAGATCATTTGTAAGTCGTCATTTCATTTCTTTAATTGTGTCACCATTGTTCGTAATCAATGACTCAAGATTTTTTAAATTTTCCATCACCTCCTATCTTTCCTCATTAACGTATATTTCTTTCTCCATTGTAGTTGTACCTGTATGCATTATCTTTGTTTTTGCTATGTTAAGGTATAAGTTGTGATTTTCACTATTTCTTTGGGTTGAAGTTCTTAAGTTTTCTATACCATTCTGTGATGTGGATAGAAATACTGTATCATCAGCATATCGAATCTCTGGTATTTCATGACCACCGATATTTAGGGCAACATATTGCTCCCTGGTTATATCATCTCTGACATGTATCATTATATTTTCGGCGTACAGGTTAAACAAATAGGGTTACAGCACACATCCCTGACGGTCTCCTTGCTTGATGTCAAACCAATCTGATGCCTCGCCATCTATTCTAACGGCTGTTTGTTGGCCTAGATAGAGCATTTTTATGAGTTGTACTACTTGTTATGGAAAGCCCATATTCCTCATGATTTCCCTAACTTTCTGATGTTGTATACAGTCAAATGCCTTTGAATAATATATGAGAATAGGATTACATTAAATTATCTGCACTTCTCTATTATTAAACGTATGTTGAGTATGTGATCTCTTGTTCCTCTTCCTTGTCTAAATCCAGCTTGAACCACTTCAATCTCTTCTTCCATTTTCTTACGTCTGGAATCAAATGGAAAAAGAAATAGATGAAGAACTAAACACACAAGGAGAAGAGAAGTGGAAACAGAATTGAATCAACATTGAATGAACGAACGGAGCTACATGGGACAGCTAAAGAGGGTTGGAGTGAGTTGGTTGAGTGCTAGTGCCCCAATGGGAGAGGGGGGAGGGGGAGTGAAAGGAGAATAAGAAGTACTGTGTGGGCTATTGTAACATCTAGTTATTACAGAAGACGTTAAGACAGTAGCATGCGCAGAGTAATCTAAAACAGCTGGCTCATGCAGAAGTTGTTGCAATTAATACGGTGTGTGATCTAATGCAGCTGTTGGCTCAGACAGAAGGAGTTACAGTGACAACTAATGTTTTGTAGGCTAGAACAACTGTTGGTTCATGCCGAAGGAGTTACAAATGGCAATTATTGTCATCTGGGCTAATATAGAGATTCATCGTCTTCTTCTTCAGCATTCCGAGCCATTGAGGTTCTTTGCTGCAGAAACAAGCCATCTCCATTCGTCTCTCTGGTTGACCTTCTCTTGCCAGTCGCTGATTCCAAGTGCTTGTAGGTTTGTATATATATTTTCTCTCCACCGTCTTCTTGGTCTACCTCGGGGTCTACGGTAATTTATGTCCTGAGTGTAAGCGAGTTTTGTTTCCCTATTATCTTCAATTCTTTCTATATGCCCCTGCTATTGCAGACTATTAGCCTTCATGACACCAGTGATTAGCGGGGACTTAAACAGATCATAAATGTCTTTGTTGCTGTGTATCGCTAATGGGCCCAAATATGCGTCTTAAGACTTTGTTCTCAAAGGTTTGTAAGAAGGCTTCGTCTCCTTTAGTTGTACTCCAGGTTTCAGAGCCATATACATATTGATTAGAGTAATTAGACGTAGACAGTCAAAAGTGTTTGGACATGTTATGAGAAGAAATCGATTGGAGAACTTAGTGACAATTGACAAGATCGAAGGGAACAGACCAAGGGGAAGACCGAGAGGAAAATACCTGGATGGCTTGGCCACATGGCATGGACGAGACAGGAATAGTGAGCTGATCCACGACTCTGGGTGATCTAGGGATATGGCGAGTCATGACCGCCCACGCTTTCCGGCATGGCACATGATTGATTGATTGGACTAATATAACATCTGGTCCAGACAGAAGGAGTTAACGTAACAGCTAGTGTAGTGTGGGCTAACATTAATGTCGGTTCATATAGAAGGTATTCCAGTGGCAACTAGTGTAGTGTGAGCTCACAGAGCTGGCTCCCACAGACCTTGTTAGAGCACTTATATGAACATAGTGGACCATTAGTAATATCTAACTCTGAGACAGAAAGAATTAAAACGCTAGCCAGTGAAACGTAGGCTATTATAAGTTGTTCAGACACTATTTAAATTATTAGAGAAGGACACAGTCGGTTGATGTAACAGCAGCTGTGACATAGAACTCAACGATTAACCAGGATATAATCCTCTTCCTATAAATCCCCATTAACCTACAATGGGTAATGAAATAGTTGACATGCCGGCGTGGGTGGCTCAGGAGCAGTGACGCGTTTCCGAATACCACACATGGAGTTTGAAAGCAACTGCAGGCTATTCAAAACAGACCGGCTTTTGTTGATGTTTAACAATGGCATGAGCGTCGGTACTTCACAAAGCAATGGCAAACTACTGAACATAAACGTGACTAGTAAATCACAGCTAACAAATGCTCGTCTGATTGCGACGTCTTGTGAGGACATGAAACTAATTAACAATAGCTGGCCGGGACAGCAGGAGTTAAATTATTCCTTTAATAAGAATTGGTTAATGTAATGATATCTGATAGAAATCGTTAATTTTTTTTAATTTTTATTTTTTTTAATTTTTAATTTTTTTAAAATTATTATTGTACCTAGCATAGACTTATTAAAGTAAGGTAACAAACTGTAAAGTAAGATAACAGAATGTAAAGTAAGGACAACAATTCTCGTCACACTCTTTAATGCATCAATATCACGTCGGCCCTTCACTTCACACAAAATTTGCTGGTACCCATTTTATACTGGGGTCTATCTCAGAGCCAAGTTCAAATATAATGATTAGCTTCGATGCGGATTCGAACGCATAACTATCGGCATCTCAGGCAAGCATCTAGCGTTTATGTAACCGCGTCTTCTCATCACAGATTGTCTGCATCATAACGAGGGCGTTACTCCTGACAAACATTTGTGATTGGAAATTCCTTTCCTACATTATTTGTATGTAGTTTATGTTCGTCGCCTGTCTTTTGGGTCTCAAGATAACCCATTTGTTATATATTCTTGTGTCATGCCAATTTATTTGGCTTTACTTTTTTTCTTTACAAAA
>JACEFZ010015048.1:0-218468 GCA_014155875.1 Cepaea nemoralis
CGCACTCTTCTTCTTGTTCTCCTCGTCCTCCTCCTCGTCCTCCTCCTCGTCCTCCTCCTCGTCCTCCTCCTCGTCCTCCTCCTCCTCCTCCTCCTCATCCTTTGCTTCCGGATAGAAAGGCAAATGTCCCATTTAAGTAGTGTATTTCGGGCTCCAGGATGTTATTTTGTGGTGGAAATCGATATTCCACCACAAAGGGCGACAACTCCTTGATTTTTAAATAGGTGTGGTAGTCAAGTGATCATCTGACCCCTGCAATTATAGGTACATCTAGTACACAACATAAAAAAATAAAGAAAACATACAAATATACAACATTTAACAGACAAAATAATAAACAAACGAACCAAAGAAGGTATATAATAATTTTAATAAAACATATATAGAAAAAGAAAAAAAAGAAAAAAGAAAAAAAAAACATAGTCAACTGACCCCTTAAATTATAGGTAAGTGTGTGCGATGACGTGCTCATGTTGTGGTCAAGAAGTGGTCAAGAGGTGGTCAACCGGTCAAGGGGTGGTCAAGTGACCCGTTAAATTGTAGGGGAGAGCACGGGTAATGATATGGTGGTGGTTAAAGTGAGGGATGACGTGATCACGTGGTGGTCAAGTAGTGGTCAAGTGGTCAAGTGACCACTTAAATTGTAGAGGAAAGTACGTATAGTGACAGCGTGATGATCAAGAGGTGGTCAAGTAGTGGTCAAGCAGTGGTCAAGTACTGTTCAAAAGGTCGAATGACCACTTAAATTGTAGAGGAGAGTAGGTGTAATGAAACGGTAGTGGTTAAAGTGCTCGATGACGTGGTCAAGTAGTGGTCAAGCAGTGGTGAAGTGACACTTAAATTATAGAGAGAGTACGTGTAGTGACATGGTGATGATCAAGTGGTGTTCAAGTAGTGGTCAATTAGTTAGGTCTAGAGGTTGGGGTGTCTCAGTCATGAGGTATCGAACTTTCTGCTGTAGGTAGGATGTCGCTGATCAGGGCGAGCAGGTTCTAATACATTTATCGCTATTGTCTAGAGTTGGTGTGATTGTATAGTAATAGTAGTAGAGTTGTTCGTTGTAATATTAGTCATCAGCATCAAGAGACATGCTGCCTGGTATGGGCGATCATACCTCGCCACATACTGCGATTTCCGATGGTATTTTTCAGTAATACAAGTAGTAATACTATTTGTGATAGTAGTAGTAGTAGCAATAGCAGCAATAGTACTAGTAATCATCATCATCATCATCATCATCATCATCATCATCATCATCATCATCATCATCATCATCATCATCATCATCATCATCATCATCATCATCATCACGTGTCTGACCAGTTGGCGTAGGCGATCATGCCACCCCACATATTGCGATCTCCGACAACATTGAGCAATTCACGAGCTGGCTCACACTACATCATTAACGGATTATCTTCATGCAATGGTGGTAGTCGTAGTACCAATAGAACCAGTAGTACTAGTCATCAGCAAGAGATGTATCACCTGGGGTGGGTGAGTATGACACTTCATAAATTACGATCTGCAACATCATGGATCAGTAACACAAGTAGTAATAATATTGGTAACTAATAGTAGTTTTAGCAGTAGTAGTAGCAATAGTAATAGTAGTAGAGGTAGTAGTAGTAGTAGTAGTAGTAGTAGTAGTAGTAGTAGTAGTAGTAGTAGTAGTAGTAGTAGTAGTAGTAGTAGTAGTAGTAGTAGTAGTAGTAGTAGTAGTAGTAGTAGTAGTAGTAGTAGTAGTAGTAGTAGTAGTAGTAGTAGTAGTAGTAGTAGTAGTAGTAGTAGTAGTAGTAGTAGTAGTAGTAGTAGTGGTGGTGGTGGAAAAGGGAGAAAAAGAAGAGGTGGAGATGGACTAGTAGTAGCATAGAGTAGCATTAGTAGTGTCAGTAGCAGTAGTAATGGTAACAAAATAATAATAATAGTAGTAGTAGTAGTAGTTGTAGTAGTAGTAGTAGTAGTAGTAGTAGTAGTAGTAGTAGCAGCAGTAGTAGTAGTAGCAGCAGCAGCAGCAGCAGCAGCAGTAGTAGTAGTAGTAGTAGTAGTAGTAGTAGTAGTAGTAGTAGTAGTAGTAGTAGTAGTAGTAGTAGTAGTAGTAGTAGTAGTAGTAGTAGTAGTAGTAGTAGTAGTAGTAGTAGTAGCAGCAGTAGTAGAATAGCGAGGGTGCTTGTTGTTTCACTAAGTATTTGTATAGCTTATGTTCTATAAAGCTAGTTTGTATTGTACGCTATGTGATGTGTTGGTGAAATAATAGCTGTCTTTTGTAGTTGTAAGAGGTGATGACGTCATAATCCCCCTCTCTATCATTGGCGCCACCTTATTGATCAGATATCTATAATTTCTCAAAGCGACAGCATCCGAGGGTGCATGACCATTAGGAGCAAACAACGATACGACAACTACAAGGCAACTACAAGGCAACTACAAGACAACTACAAGGCAACTACAAGGCAAAATGGCGTCAAATATAGCGTAACAGACAAAACTAATGAGAACATCGGGCTTCCAATTCATCACGGTCGACAAATAAGCGCTCACCAAGACTTCAAATTGCTCACTCAAATACACATGTATGATAACATTACCACCCTCTACCCCCTATTTCTGACCGCCAACAACCCCACGGATACTGGTGTGACGTCATGTTCGCACAGAAAATGACTGTTCATTGGACGCGGCACACAATTTATGTTAATAAGGGCACCCTGAGTTGTTATTGACATGCCAGAACACAACCAAGGTCAGATGGGAGGAACGATGTGGCTGGGCAAACGGAAAATTAATTTCAGAACAGAAAAGAGCATTTTATGCAGACTATTATACCACAACGTAATGGGCCAAAAAAGGTTGAGAACCACAAGTCTAGATGTTGGGACCGGACAACAAAACACCAGTTGTTAGTGACATGTCAGAACACAACCAAGGTCAAATGGGAGGAACAATGCGGCTATGCAAATAGAAAACCAATTTCAGAACAGAAAAGAGCATTTTACGCAGACTATCATTCCACGACGTAATGGGCCAGACAAGGTTGAGAACCACTGCTCTATGTCACAGGATAAAGTAACTTGTCAGTCGATCAATGATAACCAAACCCGACATTATTTTGCTAACACAATTGACTCTGTTATGGTGAACAAACTGAGGGAAATACGTCGGTACAGATTCTCGACACCTGGTCAACAGTGTGTATGAGATCAAAGGGAGTCACGTAGAGTTGTCTACACACAATCGACAGTTGATGACAGGATGTTGTTCGAGAGGTGTGTACTGGCGACATTTGTCTACAAAACGGAAGTTGGTCGTTGCAAGTGATAGACAGAATGCCTGCTAGAGGTCAGAAGGATTCTGTAATGGGAGAAAGGTCTCCGGCTTACAGACAACCCGGATATTTGTTGGATGAGACAAAGAACTCCCCAGATGAAAAGGAAAATTGACAGCTAATTGACTCTGGTTAGTCTGGAAACAGGAGGACAAAGCCAGATTCTGGACTGATTGGCGTCTGGACTTTCCGGTGACTCACTCAAGCACCCATATAAAACCCAGTGCAGTAAACAGGTGGATGGAGTCGAGGAAAACATTCTGTAAGTGTTAGAATTGGGGATAATCCCGAGTTGTGTTATATTAGAGGGACTAGCCTATCTTAGTAGTGATAGTTATCCACGGACATAGATCCAATCGGATTGCCTAGTTTCTCGAGTAACAACAGGAATAGACATATGGTAGGCAATTAATTATATCTAACTTAAGAGTATGATTAGGAATAGAGTACAGTACTGTGTAGTGATATAATGTATTATGATTAGTGATAGAATGTTCTATAAGTGCGGTGCTAGAAAGTATCATAGGAGCGTCGGCACTAGTATTCTATTGTGTGGCTTCAAGTAGCTTGTGTTATATATCATTTTACTCGGGAAGTTGAGGACAATGTAGTGGAATAATAATTAGAGAGATTAAGGATGGTTGAGAGGGAGGAGGGGAATGTGTAATGGTAGGATCTTCAGTAGGGCATCTGCTGGGTTTCTACCCGTTCCTTTAGTCTTTCCTGGTGTTGCCATGTCTCAGATCATATGATTGAGTTATTTGGCCGTATGACAGAGATCGGATCTCTGTTATAGATCTGAGTGCTGTTATTGGCCTACATTGCCCTAATTCTGGCCAGGACTGAGTTGCCCTCACCATGATGTTATCTGCTCTACAGGTTCCATGTACAGTTCCCCTTGAGTGTTCCACGTGAGTGGGAGAGGATTTACTTCGAAGAAGCAGTTTCAAAGTTTGACAATGATGGCTCAGCATCTGAAGACAGAGGTTGCTGAGAGGCCGCTACATAGGGCTTATACCCAAGTTGGTTTGCGGGAACCTGGCTTCTGCTGAGCAGGACATGTTGACGAGAGGGAGGTTTAGCCAAGTGATAGATGTACCAATAAACAGTCAGAACATTGCATAATTTATACTGATACCCAGAACAGTTAGATTGTGGTGTTAATATGAGGAATCTTTAGAACCAGTGACTCTAGATCCATTAAGATTTCTCCACTAACAGTGACAATAGGATTAGAATTTCCTGATTAACAATCCGTTAAATAACCGAGGAAGTTCATAGTGTGAATCAGACTCTAATTAGACAGTGTTTGTCAGGGGTGTCCAAGCATCCTAGTGGTTCCAGAGACAACGGAGGAAGTCTTCACGTGACCGGAGGAGCATCACCTGGGTGAGGCTACCTGTATGGGATACATGGTGCTGGTGTGTCTTCAGCACAGGGATGAGAATGAACTACTCTTGAACACTGATCTGAGTCTATAGACGATTTAGAATACACGTCACACATTCTACACCTTATACACACATACACTTCTCCTACATATACTCTTTGCTTTAATAAATTTCTTGTTTTTATTTGTTGAAGCGAGAGCTGTCAAGTGTGTTATCTTGGAGAAGAATGAGAGGGGGCATGATCCAGGGGTGAGTAAGAGTGAGAGGAAGGTGTCTTCAGATTGAGGGAGTGTGTGGACGGAGTCTGCTGGATATCTCCAGAATAGAGATATTGACTTAAAACAAATGTGGGTATCGATTCTCTTCACTCCAGGGACGACACTAAAGTGGTAAAGAAGAACAAGTAACTAATACGACATTCATTCTTTACACACACGACACTCTAGATGTTGGGACCAGCCAACAATGCATCCAGGTGTTATTGACATGCCAGAACACAACCAAGGTCAGATGGGAGGAACGATGCGGTTGGGCAAATGGAAAACCAATTTCAGAACAGAAAATAGCATTTTACTCAGACTATCATAGGTGAACCAATCCATGGCCAAAATGCTGCTTCTCTGCCACAACTGGAATAAAGAGACCGTCATTGAAAACAATGAAAGTGATCCTTCTGGGTTTTTGATAGAAAGCCACCTTGCCAGTTGTAGAAGACATGATGACGTGGTAGGACCAGGCCGGATGTGCCAAGTTTGCTGCAGTAAATACTCTCTACACAGGGTTTTTGGTTTGACGTGTGGCCACAAGTTCTGCATAGAATGCTGGGATTTGCATTTTCAAACACAGATTCAAGATGGCAGAACAACAGACATTGAGTGCATTGCCAAAGATTGTAATGTGTTGGTGACAGAAGATTTTGTGTGCGAGGTGCTGAGAGACTCAAGCCTCCAAAACAAGTATTCCTAGTTTTTATTCTGTGATCTCATTAAGTCCCACCCCAAACTGCACTTCTGTCTGGGTGCCCACTGTGCAGTCATCTTCAAGGCCAAGGAAATGCAGGTGCAGAAAGTTTAGTGTCACTGATGCAAGGTCGTATTCTGCTTCAAATGTGGCCTTGGGTACCACGCCACCACAGAGTGTGCAGTCATCAAGCGATGGCTTTCCAGGTGTGAGGACGACTCAGAGATCGCCAACTATATCAGTGCCCACACAAAAGATTGCCCAAAGTGTCACGTATGTATTGAGAAGAATGGAGGATGCAATCATATGCAATGTTCAGAATGTAAACATGACTTCTGCTGGACGTGTCTCGGAGAGTGGAAGGCCCATGGCAGTGAGTATTACGAGTGCAGCAGATACAAGGAGCACCCCAACATCACCAGCGAGTCTGTGCACGTGCAAGTCAGGGAGGCCTTAAATACATACCTATTATATTATGAACGGTGGGAGAATCACGCTTAGAGTCTGCAGCTGGAGGGTACCACCATCTTAAAGATAATAACCCGAATTCACGAGAAGGTCATGGACAACCATGGCACCTGGAACTCGAACAATTCACTACCTTAATAATACAAGGTTGCCATAGTGACACTATTCATTGCTTGCATCATTCAGTAGTTTTATAGCTCACTACACATCAACCTAGTCGCATTTGTTCAGTGGTTCACGAATTGCGAATGAATACACATGGACGCTATTTGCATTGTGATTCATTTTTCTTCAAGCAGAAGGTCAAAATGCGGCAGAGATTTATCGTCGACTGTTGTGTGTATGGTGATAACGTTATAAGTGACAGTGCTGTGAGGGATTGGCACAGGAAATTCATAAAGGGAAATTACACCCAGTTCTATACTCGAGTACACAGAAGTATGCTGTGACAGAACTTGAAGCATTAGTAGAACATTAGAAGCATTTGCATTAGTAGAAAATTAGTAGAAAGTAACAAAATTCTCCAAATATCTTCCGTAGAAAATTCTTAGTACTGTCGGACAACAAACCCCTAATGCTGAGGATGGGGACGGAGCGCTTATGGGAATGTCCCAAATGTTGTGATGTCGGTTCCTAAATCAATCAATCAATCAATCAATCAATCAATCAATCAAAACTCCTAATGGTCTTTAAAGAAGGTTACCCTAAAAATTTAAGAGCTCATAGATGGTCTCTATTATTGCAAGATTTTTACTTCATGGTCTGCCACATACCTGGCAAAGACAACTTAGCAGACGTTCTCAATAGACTGACATTACAGCACACAATGATCTAAAGTTGACAAATGACAGTAAACAGCCTAGATTAGACAAGATAACATATATTCATTAAACCATCACCATCATGTGGGCCTGACTATCTACCAGAACCTTGGACCATTGGATAGAATATAGTTCACGCTACATACAGTGTACTTAAATATAATTAGTGTTTTTACATGTTATTTACATTTAATTGATTTGTTACAATTGCTATTCACATTTTAATTTCATAAGTTTTCAGAATTATATTCTATAAAATATTCCCCAAATTGCATCTAATAGACTTTAGAGACAATGTACTATCAAGACCCCAGTTGCCTTTGGGAATGAAGATTCCTGATGGACACAACGTTATCTTCACTCAATCAACTTTTCTAACATAGATGCCTGAATGACATTATATAGCAACTAGGCCAACATCAATACCAGCAATGTGACAGTTAAAATTAGTTAAATAAATGTTTTATTAATTGTTTGCATCATTTGTAATTATTGTGAGAAGATTAAACTGCCATTGTATTGACAATGCATTCATTCAGTAACAACCTCTTTGTGGCATTCCTCTTCCTCCCGTTACGGGGCATGTGCCCTTCTATGTTCTGTCAAGACTTTCATGACGTTTCGGGCGTGCAAGGTGTTTCAATTTTCTCCGTTTTATCACCCTTAATTAGAAACAGTTTATATAACATTTATGCTTAAGTGCATTTGTGCGCTGTTCAGCTTAGTTAGTAATTGCCCAGGTCTCATGTATATGTTGCAATGGCAAAAATGCATGCTCATAAGAAGTTAATTTGTTAGCTGTTCCATGCCACAAATTATTCAAAACATTCACAAAATTGACATTGTTTTGATTGTTGAAGAGCAAAACAATTTATTTCATTGTCACCATTATTGGTACTGAATGGCGCAATATATTAAAAATTTCCCACCACTTTTTCCTCAACATCATCATCATCATCATCATCATCATCATCATCATCATCATCATCATCATCATGTGCCAAGCCGATAAGCGTGGGCGGTCATGTCTCACTCGATCACCAGAGTTGTGGATCAGCTCAGTGTTCTTGTCTCGACCATGCCACATGGTCAAGCCATCCAGGTATTTACTTCTCTGCCTTCCCCTTGTTCTTTTCCCCTTAATCTTGCCAGTTATCACCAAGTTCTCCACTTTATTTCTTCTCATAACATGACTATGTCTAATTTCTCTAATCAGTTTACGATTATCATTTGTTTCTTGTAGGACTTGGTCATTGGTTTTTTGTCTGCCTGTGGTATTCTTTGCATTTTCCTCAGAAACCACATTTCCACAGCCATCAGATGTTTTTGCGGAGTCTCCGTGGCGAAGTGGTCAAGCCGTATAACTCGGGTTCCGAAGGTTGTGGGTTTGATTCCAGGCCGTGTCCTTCGGTTCCCGAGCTAAATTTTTCGGAGACTCCCGGGGGTCGTCGCTTGAGCTACGGAGTTCGTGCTTTGTGCGACGCTTTACACGCTCCGGAAAGAGACCGAGCCATATGGGATAAAATCCGGTGCAATGAAGTCGACCCTGTCGACTTTTAAGCGACTTTTTTAAGCAGATTTTTTTCAGCCTATTTGCTCATTGCCCACACTTCACATCCATACAAAAACACATGTTCTATGTAGCACCTGAACACTTTTTCTCGTTACAAATGACTTTTTAATTGCAAAAGCTGATTCTTGCTCTAATCTCTTCAAGACTAAAAATTTGTTTTTTTTTTTTTTCATGTTGGATTTATCATGTAGCATTATCTTTGTTGTTGCGATGTAAAGATATAATTTGCATTTTGCTTTTGCATCGAGATTATTAGTTTTGCTGTACCATTCTATGATGCGGATAGTAGCAGCAATAACAACAGACTATGGGAACTTAAAGACAACGAGAAGACAAAACCTTTGATTATCAACTTAGTGCAGACAGACAAATCGTCACACTGCAACAGTAAAAGAACGGTCAACACAAATGATTGACAGGACTTAGAGACATCCGACTTCAACAGTCAATTGACAACGGATTACTGAGACGTGATTATAATAACTGCGTGACACAACGTATTGCAGGCACATGATTACAACAGTTAATGGACACAGATTACAGAGACATGATTACTACTGACTACAGAGACATGATTACTACTGACTACAGAGACATGATTACTACTGACTACAGAGACATGATTACTACTGACTACAGAGACATGATTACTACTGACTACAGAGACATGATTACTACTGACTACAGAGACATGATTACTACTGACTACAGAGACATGATTACTACTGACTACAGAGACATGATTACTACTGACTACAGAGACATGATTACTACTGACTACAGAGACATGATTACTACTGACTACAGAGACATGATTACTACTGACTACAGAGACATGATTACTACTGACTACAGAGACATGATTACTACTGACTACAGAGACATGATTACTACTGACTATGAATGAATCACCCCCCCCCCCCCCCCCCCAAAAAAAAAAAAAAAAAAAAAAAAAAACGAGAAGTAGATTGTTAGCTTTACTAAAACACGACTACAAGAGACAAATTGGACGTTGCGGCCAAAGCCTTCGTCAGCACAGGACAAACAAATACAAACCAACACAAACCTACATGAAACACACTATGACAATATTAAACTATTAAACTAATTAAATGTACTCATCTGATTCTGTGTCCTTGCTTGGAAAGACTGACACGCGTAGGGCTCCAGTGGATTAATAGACCGGATGTATGGTACACGGGTCAAAGGTCAAGCGGGAGGGGAGTGGGGTGGAGAAGCGCCCATGTGTGCGGAAAAGTGAAAATTAAGACCGGCAAAGATGTCGCGGACGCAGTTGACAATTAGCAATTCTCGTTAAGCGCTCGAAACACCGCTGCGGAAAACTACATAGTGTTGGTCCACACAGAGGGGCATGAGTGGCGGTCGTTCAGAAAACGATGGCAAAACACCGAACGCAAACCTGCCAAGAAAGTTGACTGTGATGTCCTATAAAGGACCTGCACGTACCTAGATGGTGGACTGTAAGCTAGGGGGTGGGAGGGGGTGGGGTAGGGAGTTAAATGAAGCTGTGTTGGACATTAAGGCCGTGAGGGGAGAGTGTGCCCAACTGGAAGATGAGACGGTGTTCCAATGTCTTCCGATCCCGTTCGTGGGATGCGCATGATTTGATGGCCGTGACCTGTATGTCGGCTACGCCATGGTGGTCAGGACTGTTGAAATGCAGAGACATGATTACTACTGACTACAGAGACATGATACCTACAGAGTCAAGAGACATGATTACTACATTGTAGTTACAGTAATGATTACAGACACTGGATTAGACAAGTCGATGGATATAACTAATTAAGGACACATGATAATGACAATGTAGACCATGATTGGTAAAAGTGATTCTAAAAAAGACAAAACACCTGACAGTTAAACCATCATTGACATAGCTAAGTACAAACGAGACTAAACACTGGATGGCTACAATGAAACCATTATTGTCATAACAGATCAGAGACGAGACATCTGGTCACTATAATTAACCAAAATTGACATAGTAGATTAGAGACAGAAAAGGGGAAATAAATCAATGAAACAATTATACAAACGGGCACTACTTCAGTCAAAAGACTAGACGGGAACAAATTAAAAATTGATGAAAACACACTGACAATGGGTAATGGGCTTCGAAATGCTGGTCTCAGCACAAAGAGATATGACTGCTGAGCACTTGGCAGGGAGACCCCAAAATCTGCTGCTTGTCCACTACAAACATCATGGAAGCCAGAACCAATAGTAAATATGTTGTGAGAACTAGACTGGTTAAATTATGTGAACGCTGAATATGGCAGAATGTCATTAGATGCAGAGATTCCTCAGATTGTGTGAAATTCTGTTTGATAGAATGTTAGTTAGTTAGTCGACAGATCATCCTCATTGCACATCGAACCATTCAGTCCATAAGTGCTCGGATTCCCTCCTCAGCAAATCATGCAGCTTGTAGCGGGTAACGACACCAGTTCTGTGTTGGTTTATCACATAGAATGTCATTACATGCAACATTTTTTTCAGATTGTATGAAAATCATAGTTTGACAGAATGTCATTAGATGCCAAATGTTTCCGGATTGTGTGAAATTCTCAGTTTGATAGAATGTCATTAGATGCAACATTTTTCACATTGTATAAGAATCGCTCAAAAATTGGGTCACACACTTTTTGAAAGATCACACAGTCTGTGTAAAGGGACACGTTTTGAATCCAGAACAATGTAGAAATTTGAAATTGTTTAGCCATCAGATGCCCAGCTTCCACTGTCTTGCTGTCCGAGGTATGTGGAGAAACTCTGGGAAATGGAAACCACATGATGACAGGCCTGAACCTATCGTCCCAGATAGGGTCAAAGTTAAACGACAAATATGAAAACGATAATGATGATGATGATGATGCAGCTGATATTGCCAAAATGGAAGAAAGTGAAGATGAAGTTGAGGAAGAGAATGAAGAATCCTGACAGCATTTTCACAGATAACTATCATCAGAATTATTAAACAGAAATTCTGCCCTTAGATAGCCCAGCCTACCTGCTGAAAGAGTAAGGATACCAGGCTATTATTTTCTAAGGGGGCCCTAGCTCTGTCAACGACCCGTCAGCTCCTCATTATGATCTAGACATTTTCAGATGTGGCTTGCCTCTGCTGGGTATGTGTTACGGTATGCAGATGTTGAACAAAGAATTTGGAGGGAAACTAACAAAGACAGACACTAGTTCTGACAATATTTGACATATGTCAGTTACATAATTCTGTATTTATAATTGTCTGTTTTCACACGGGATGAAATGTGAATGAGCTGCAATAGGTTTACTTTGGTTGTTGTGTGCCACAGCAGCTCTGACCTGTTCAGTGTTAGTAATACACATCACATCATTTCGCTTCTGATACTTATATTCCTGGTGAATGTATTAGTAACAAATCACATCATGTCACTTCTGATACTTGTATTCCTGGTGAATGTATTAGTAACAAATCACATCATGTCACTTCTGATACTTGTATTCCTGGTGAATGTATTAGTAACAAATCACATCATATCACTTCTGATACTTGTATTCCTGGTGAATGTATTAGTAACAAATCACATCATGTCACTTCTGATACTTGTAGTCCTGGTGAATATATTAGTAACAAATCACATCATGTCACTTCTGATACTTGTATTCCTGGTGAATGTATTAGTAACAAATCACATCATGTCACTTCTGATACTTGTATTCCTGGTGAATGTATTAGTAACAAATCACATCATAGTCACTTCTGATACTTGTATTCCTGGTGAATGTATTAGTAACAAATCACATCATGTCACTTCTGATACTTGTAGTCCTGGTGAATGTATTAGTAACAAATCACATCATGTCACTTCTGATACTTGTATTCCTGGTGAATGTATTAGTAACAAATCACATCATATCACTTCTGATACTTGTATTCCTGGTGAATGTATTAGTAACAAATCACATCATGTCACTTCTGATACTTGTATTCCTGGTGAATGTATTAGTAACAAATCACATCATGTCACTTCTGATACTTGTATTCCTGGTGAATGTATTAGTAACAAATCACATCATGTCACTTCTGATACTTGTATTCCTGGTGAATGTATTAGTAACAAATCACATCATGTCACTTCTGATACTTGTATTCCTGGTGAATGTATTAGTAACAAATCACATCATGTCACTTCTGATACTTGTATTCCTGGTGAATGTATTAGTAACAAATCACATCATGTCACTTCTGATACTTGTATTCCTGGTGAATGTATTAGTAACAAATCACATCATGTCACTTCTGATACTTGTATTCCTGGTGAATGTATTAGTAACAAATCACATCATGTCACTTCTGATACTTGTATTCCTGGTGAATGTATTAGTAACAAATCACATCATGTCACTTCTGATACTTGTATTCCTGGTGAATGTATTAGTAACAAATCACATCATGTCACTTCTGATACTTGTATTCCTGGTGAATGTATTAGTAACAAATCACATCATGTCACTTCTGATACTTGTATTCCTGGTGAATGTATTAGTAACAAATCACATCATGTCACTTCTGATACTTGTATTCCTGGTGAATGTATTAGTAACAAATCACATCATGTCACTTCTGATACTTGTATTCCTGGTGAATGTATTAGTAACAAATCACATCATGTCACTTCTGATACTTGTATTCCTGGTGAATGTATTAGTAACAAATCACATCATGTCACTTCTGATACTTGTATTCCTGGTGAATGTATTAGTAACAAATCACATCATGTCACTTCTGATACTTGTATTCCTGGTGAATGTATTAGTAACAAATCACATCATGATCACTTCTGATACTTGTATTCCTGGTGAATGTATTAGTAACAAATCACATCATGTCACTTCTGATACTTGTATTCCTGGTGAATGTATTAGTAACAAATCACATCATGTCACTTCTGATACTTGTATTCCTGGTGAATGTATTAGTAACAAATCACATCATGTCACTTCTGATACTTGTATTCCTGGTGAATGTATTAGTAACAAATCACATCATGTCACTTCTGATACTTGTATTCCTGGTGAATGTATTAGTAACAAATCACATCATGTCACTTCTGATACTTGTATTCCTGGTGAATGTATTAGTAACAAATCACATCATGTCACTTCTGATACTTGTATTCCTGGTGAATGTATTAGTAACAAATCACATCATGTCACTTCTGATACTTGTATTCCTGGTGAATGTATTAGTAACAAATCACATCATGTCACTTCTGATACTTGTATTCCTGGTGAATGTATTAGTAACAAATCACATCATGTCACTTCTGATACTTGTATTCCTGGTGAATGTATTAGTGTCATTTATTGAAAACTACTCATGGAGTTGCTGGCTCTGCCGCGAACGGGTTGCGGACGCAGTTCGTAATCTCGCGTACCACGTTCAAAACAAAGCTTAGGGCAATTTGGCAGCAGACCGCCTTTCGTTCGGTTTCTATGAAATGGTATGGGTGCCGGTCGTTCAGAAAGCAATGACAAACTACTGAACGTAAACTTTCCCAAGAATCACAAACAGCCAAAATATGCCGGGGTTGACTGCTACGTCCTGTAAAGGATATGCAACTAACTCACGGAGTTAGTTATCAGCCGATTAATTTATGTTCAATTATGTGATATGATTATTTAACATTAACGACAAATGTTTTCTCTGTTCTGTTTTGGCTTATACCTGCTCCGTTTGAAGACAAGCTCAGGCTGACCGCTGCTTTCTCTGGATATATTTGTACTGACGTCGGGTTTACAGACATGAGGCAGTTTTATCCATTGATGATTTTGTAAATGTACTTGTGGCCCTTTAAATGTATGCTTAAGATAATACTGTTGACTGGATGATAATTATATGAGAAATATGCAAATACTTTGAGACAATGAAAAAAGTAGATACTGATAACGACTTTGTAATGATATATTTGACAATTCTGTCTTTTGTTGTGGTTAAAACATAAGTGAGCTTGAGGGAAATGCAACAGACATTGTGGACTCAGGGCATAACTCCCCCCCCCCCCCCCCCCCCCCACCAAACGGGTCTCACTTACAAATGTGGAGCACTCAAGTAAATTACTGATGAAGATTAATGACCAGCTCTTGAGCAATGTAAATTACCAGCAAAGATTAATTGATTTTTTGAAAGATTAATTAATAAAACAACTCCTAAACTATGTAAATTACCAGCAAATTTTAATGAATTGCTCCTAAACTATGCACATTATGAGCAAAGTTTGACGAACAACTCTTAAACGATGTAAATTACAGAAAAGTTCAATGAACAACTCTTAAATTCACTGTGTAGAAAACTAGCAAAGATGAATGGTTAACTCTTGACCGAGTTCAGTTTTGCCTCAAAGGTTGTAAGCACATGAACATGTCCGCCAAAGACAATCTTTATAGGGTGTTCACACTCGCCTTTTCTTTGGCACAGTAAATTATTTCTGCATTGGTTGTTAATGTTAGTTGTGTATACTTTACAGGACGTAGCAGTCATGTTTATGATTCTTGGGCAAGTTTATGATTCTTGGGCAAGTTTACGTTGAGTAGTTTGCCATTGCTTTCTGAACAACTGGCACTTATACCATTGTATGGAAACCAATGCAAGGCGGTCTGCTTTCAAATCGCCCAGGCTGTTTCGAACGCAATGTGCGGAATTATGAATTGCCTTCGTAACCCCTTTGCCACGGAGCCAGTTGTGTTATACATTACAGCGCTGTTGCAAAGGGGTTACGGATGGACGCATTTCGTAATCCTGCATACTGCATTTGAAAAAAAAAAAAACGGCAATTTGGCAGCAAACCACGTTGCGTTGGTTTTCATACAGTGGTATGAGTATCATTCATTCAGAAAGCAATGGCAATCTACTGAATATAAACTTGCCAAGAAATTATTAACAGCTGGGGTTGACTGCGACATCATGTAAGGAAAATGCAAGTAACTTTAACACACATAAATGTACATACATATGTTTTCTCCTCTCCCCCATTAGGAATTAAAACAAAGCGAATTTAAATATCTTGGGTTAATTTTCACTTCAAATGGAATTATGGATAGAAAAATCAACACACATTGTGCAAAGACAAATCAGGTGCTGGGAAAGCTAACGTCACTTCTGCCTCACAGACAGATACTTATAAGTACTAAAGCATACGTCATAAGAATGAGGTATTTTTGGCAACATTATGCTACCATTGTCAAACATGGACACTTACTGCAACTAGCGAGCACAAAATAATAACACATGAGATGCCTTAGAAACGCTGCCGGGGTGGCAGAGATAACATTAGGAATGGAAAAATTAGAAGACTATGTCATGCAGGTAATCACAGAGAAGCAGATTTGTTTTGCCACTTCACAAGAATGTACCGGTGCCATCTGCCACAACAGCAACATTAAAGAAATATAATCAGATACAGAGCAAGGAAAAGACCACGTAAAACGTAGAGTGGTAGTATAAAGAACAACCTTAGAGATTGATTAATTGATTTAGGAATCGACACCACAGCATTCGGGGCTTTCCCATAAGCCTTAGAGAACCTTAGAGAAATGAACATCAGTTTACAAAGTGCTTTGGAAAGAGTGCAAAATAATTCCTTAATTTCCCCTCCTGTCTATTCACTGAAGTGTATGGAAGAGTCTGTAAATGCTTATGGCCAGTATTTTTTTTTATTTTTCATGTTTATATGTTAATGAACACACTAAAAGACCAGTTGCCACCAACCCAAGCATCATGTTTTTTTCACTGCATGTACAACACTGACATTATATGTACAATATGACTAATGGCTGGATTCAGACCTCAGGATATCCGTTCACTAAACCACTTGAGATAGCCCAGTAAAGCCTGCTGGTAATTATGTTAACAGCAGAAGAGCAGTAACGTCATTGGACAGCGGGGAGCATTTTTTGTGATATTCACTGGCACAGGAATGGAGCATAATGGGGAAGACCCGTTGCCGTGAAGTTGGAACTGACTAACTATATGTTTCAAAGGCGTAGATGGTAGTCGTGCAAACACTTAAATGTGCGAGTACATGAATGTCCCAACTTGAAATGTCTGGCAACACAGCAAACAGAAGATGCTGGGGGTTAGTGGCCATCAAGCATAATTCATCCACACATGCGTATATGTTTACTTGGATCTAGCATTAATCTTTCTCCTTCCTCTGCAGCCTTCGCATATGCTTCTCTCTCCACTTTGCTCTCATTGTCCATTAACTGTTACCAAACGTTAGTTTCATTGTATTATGATTATATTATGTCCATTGACAACCGCTGAAACCTCTGTTGCAGTTATGCTGGGAAATATGATGACCCATAAATTATAAGTGCGAGATCTTAAACTGCACCCAACATGGAGGAAACCTCACGACCTGTAAGAGGTGATATCATCACCATCATCATCACGTGCCTTAATAACCAAAGAAGCGTTAACGTCGCTCCACAGATCTTGTTCCTTATTAAAATAAATATACAAATGAAATGTGCTAGAATGAAACGACTTACCAACCGTTGTATATCATGTGTATTACCTGTGGTCTGATCTTATACAATCCCACACAATACATTGGGCGACTTGATCCTAGAATACGCGGTATAACAATCAACCATACTGTCCCTATTTCATATGGAACAGTATGAGTGAAGCCTCGTATTTTTAGACCTTCTAATTCCGAATATCCCATGTAGCATATCACAGGTACTATACCGAACCGACGCCCCCCCCCCTCCCCCCTCCCTCCTCTCTCTCTCTCTCTCTCTCCTCTCTCTCTCTCTCTCTCTCTCGCTCTCTCTCTCTCTCTCTCTCGCACTCTTCCACTTCTCTTGCTCTCTCCTTTCTCATATATACTATATACATATATATATATATGGTTTTTGAATGTCTCTTGCCCCCCCCCCTTTTCCTCTCCATTCTCATATATACTATATACATATGTATGTATATGGTTGTATGAATGTCTCTTGCCCCCCCCCCCCTCCTCTCCTTTCTCATATATACTATATACATATGTATGTATATGGTTGTATGAATGTTTGTTGAGGTGTGTACATGTATGTATGTAGTGGCGAAGGTATTACGGGCACGATTCGTAAACCCGTATACCCGGGTTTAAAACACAGCGATGCTGGTTTTATCGAAAAAGGTATAGGTGCCGGTCATACAGAAAGCAATAGCAAACTACTGAACGTAAAACTTGCCCAGGAATCACAAACAGCCACAATTCTGGGGTTGACTGTTACGTCACGTGAAGGACATGCAACTACATTTGTTACAATGTATGTTCGCTCTCATACCAGTCCACTCAGACTTTAGGATTGGTACACACACATATAGAGGAGCACAGAAAATGAGATTCGTTTTATTACCATCATACTTAGGTGCACATATCATTGCTTTTCAACATGCGTCCAATATGGCCAACCTTTCACTGGCACCCACGCATGCATTGTACGGACAGCCACCGGGGCATTCTTTCTTAGTTTTCACTCTCGGACCACCATCACATCTCCATTTCTTCCAGTTTCTCGCCTGAGCTTCATTCCCCCTTTTTTTCGTGTACCACTCCACTCATTTTCCTGGGATCTTCATTGAACCTATCACCATCCCCTATCCCGATCCCCACTGCTATCTATATAAGAGTTTCCATGTGAAATTCATATTAGCATCACAGCCTTGTATTCTGAGATAAGTAGCAACATTGTTTTCAAATTTTTTAAATTTTCTCTTCATTGTTATAATTTTTTCATCTTCTCAACCTTCCCATCCTGTTCTTATGCCTTATTATAGTCACTGGAAGGTCTTCTCCGATTATTATATGTTGTGTTTTGTGTATGTATTTGTTTGCTGATGAAGGCAAGTCGCCGCAACGTCCTTAGTTTTTCGCAATTCTGTTCTGTAAAGCTGCATTACTGTGTGTTATTTTGTATTGTCACCGACACCGTTCCTTCTCTACTAAACTGCCATGAGGCCAGACTAAGATACACACATTAACTTGTAGTATAGTGCTAGTGTGTCGACAGATTATCCTCGCCGCACATCGAACCATTCAGTTCATAAGTGCTCCGATCCTCTTCCTCAGTATTTCCCTCCGCGTGTAGCGGTCGACGACACCAATGATGTGTGAATTCTTCTGTATCCCCCAACACCCAATTTGACTTGATATTCTTGCAGTCTTGTCAAGGCTGCAGATTTACAGTCATCATTTTTTATTTGCGCTCGCTCACTTTGAACTCAAGCGTAGTCCATACACACTACTTCTAGTTGTGCTGGACTGAATTTTGCGTGTGGATTAGCTTTCCTTATTAACAGTGTCCCTCGCCATCAGGCGAACCCACCCGACTTCAGAGGCACTTGTAATTTACGTCCCCAAGTCAAGGACGATAGGTCAACATTTTAGTCCAAATGTTCGGTGTAGGGGTTGAACCCCTAACCTCGGTATCAGCACACCGTATGTTTAAGAAAACAGTGAACATTTGATTCATCGCATCATTCTGCTTCTCTGGGCGTATTCACTATAACTACATACTGTACGGTCGTGAAATCTTTATATCCAGAATGATGAAAACTTCAAGGAAAAGTATTGAAACATGCATTACTCAAGTCATCGTGAAATTCAGTATTCAGAGAGGAATTCCGTGTGAGGGTCTAGAACAGGGGTGTCAAACTCAATCGCTCAGCGGGCCAAAACTCAAATCACACGTTAGGTTGTGGGCCGGACAGGATAAACATTCAATAAACCGAAAATTAAACCTTTTGTAGGGACGCAGAGGTGTTTCCACGGCACCAGGGCCGGGTAATATACTGGCCAAGACTTATTGACGCGTCCTCGTCGAGCGTCCTGGGCAACAGGTCCCTTCGGGGTCCTGGCTAAAGTCAACAGGATCGCCGATTCCTCCGAAGTCGGAGAGTGTCTGCCTGTACGGCGAGGAACCACCAGTCTGCACACCAATAAGCCAGACATGGGACAACGGATTCTCACGCAAACCTCAGGTCCTGTATGACATCACATTGACTTTGGACAACAGGATGCCTTCATCCGACATACAGGACTTCGCGTTGGAGCTCAAGCCAACGAACACAAGCAAGCAAACCTTTTTTAAACATTAATATAAATTAAAACACAAAAAAAGTTTTAATAATAAAACATATTAGTATACACATGTTCACTCGTATATCAGTTTGTCAGAGCACGATGTTTGGCATCTTTTCTTGGCTACAAGTTCGTTTATGTTGGGAGTAATGTTTTGTGTCATTGAGATTCTCATGATGGACTGCAAGTGTTCATCAGTGAGACGACTCCTGTGTGATGTTTTGTTAATCTTCATCACAGAAAACAGCTGCTCACACAGATATGTGCTACCAAACATGCTCAAGGTTCGAGCCGCATGTAGACGAAGCCGGGGCATCTCTTCAGGAATGAAACGAGTGAACTGTGCAGGCCCCACAGTGTCGTACTTTGCCTTTAGTGTCCCATTACACTGCAGCTCTATTAACTCCATCTGCAAATTTACAGGTGCAGTTTCCACATCTATGGCAAATGGATTACGAAACAGCACGAAACTACTTTTCATATATTCAGCCTCCCAGCGGCTTTGAAAGGCTCTGTTTTCAGAATAAACTTTTCTCTTGGCCATTTTAAAGGCTAGCTTTGATTTTAAAAGATTGTGCATCTACCGACAGACGCTTGATTGATATCAGGTTAGCCGTAGCGGGAAAAGGTGATGTAATATCTGGCATTACACTACTTTCATTTTTTATGCGCCAATCCAAAACGAGCATCTGAACGTTGCTAGGTAACTATAACGACGAACACTAACTCACTACACAACTTTTATTTTCGCTTATTCTGATCGAAGCGAGAACGCTCTCAGGTAGCCTATCATTCGGAAGGCTGCTAATTAGGGAATTTGATTTGCACTTTATATCGTGACCATAAAAAAAATATTTTTGCCTAAAATTCTCTCTTGGGCCGAATATATTTGTACGTCGGTTGAGACCTCTCGGGCCTGATATGATTGTACGGCGGGCCGGATGTGGCCCTGAGTTTGACACATGTGGTCTAGAAGTTAATACAGATTAAATACAATAGGACTAACTAGGGCAGCGAGGATCTAAAAGTTAATGCAGTCAACATACAACTGGACTAACTAGAGCAGAGAGGAGTTCGGTGTGAGAAAATAATCCGTTGTCTTTGTGGAAAACTGACTGTTAACTTTGTGAACGTTTGCTCCGACACTAAGGAGAGTTTTCTGCTAAACTAAAGAGAATTTGCTGCTAAACTAAGGAGAGTTTTCTGCTAAACTAAGGAGAGTTTGTGCTAAACTAAGGAGAGTTTGCCGCTAAAATAGAGTTTGCTGCTAAACTAAGGAGTTTCCTGCTAAACTATGGAGATTTTGCTGTTAAACTAAGGAGAGTTTACTGTTAAACTGAACAAAGATTGTTGCTAAACTAAGGAGAGTTTGCTGCTAAACTAAGGAGAGATTGCTGTTAAACTAAGCAAAGTTTGCTGCTAAACTAAGGAGAGTGTGCTGCTAAACTAAGTGAGTTTGCTGCTAAACTAAGGAGAGTTTACTGTAAACTAAGGAGAGTTTGTGCTAAACTAAGGAGAGTTTGTGCTAAACTAAGGAGAGTTTGCTGCTAAACTAAGGAGAGTTTGTGACTAAACTAAGGAGAGTTTGCTGCTAAACTAAGGAGAGTTTGTGCTTAAACTACGGAGAGTTTGCTGCTAAACTAAGGAGAGTTTGCTGCTAAACTAAGGAGAGTTTGTGCTAAAACTAAGGAGAGTTTGCTGCTAAACTAAGGAGAGTTTGCTGCTAAACTAAGGAGAGTTTGTGCTAAACTAAGGAGAGTTTGTTGCTTAAACTAAGGAGAGTTTGTGCTAAACTAAGGAGAGTTTGTGCTAAACTAAGGAGAGATTTGCTGTTAAACTAAGGAGAGTTTGTGCTAAACTAAGGAGAATTTTCTGCTAAACTAAGGAGAGTTTTCTGCTAAACTAAGGAGAGTTTTCTGCTAAACTAAGGAGAGTTTGCTGCTAAACTAGGGAGAGTTTGCTGCTAAACTAAGGAGAGTTTGTGCTAAACTAAGGGGAGTTTGCTGTTAAACTAAGGAGAGATTGCTGCTTAAACTAAGGAGAGTTTGTGCTAAACTAAGGAGAGTTTGCTGCTAAACTAAGGAGAGTTTGTGCTAAACTAAGGAGAGTTTGTGCTAAACTAAGGAGAGTTTGCTGCTAAACTAAGGAGAGTTTGTGCTAAACTAAGGAGAGTTTGTGCTAAACTAAGGAGAGTTTGCTGCTAAACTAAGGAGAGTTTGCTGCTAAACTAAGGAGAGTTTGCTGCTAAACTAAGGAGAGTTTGCTGCTAAACTAAGGAGAGTTTGCTGCTAAACTAAGGAGAGTTTCCTGCTAAACTAAGGAGAGTTTGTGCTAAACTAAGGAGAGTTTGTGCTAAACTAAGGAGAGTTTGTGCTAAACTAAGGAGAGTTTGCTGCTAAACTAAGGAGAGTTTGTGCTAAACTAAGGAGAGTTTGTGCTAAACTAAGGAGAGTTTGCTGCTAAACTAAGGAGAGTTTGCTGCTAAACTAAGGAGAGTTTGTGCTAAACTAAGGAGAGTTTGTGCTAAACTAAGGAGAGTTTGCTGCTAAACTAAGGAGAGTTTGTGCTAAACTAAGGAGAGTTTACAAACTAATGTATTAAGAAAGTATCATTGCCTAAAAAGGGGACGGTGGTCATATACATAATATGGGTGACAGTATCATATACATAATATGTGTGACAGTAATCGTATACATAAAATAGGTGACAGTATCATATATATACATATGGTGACAAGTATCAATATACATAATAATGGTGACAAGTATCATATACATAATATGGGTGACAGTAATCATATACATAATATGGTGACAGTTATCATATACATAATATGGTGACAGTAATCATATATCATAATATGGTGACAGTATCATATACATAATATGGTGACAGTATCATATACATAATATGGTGACAGTATAATATACATGATATAGTGACAATATCACATACATAATATGGTGACAGTATCATATACATGATATAATAAAGGTATCATGTGCATAATATGGTGACAGTATCATATAGATAATATGGTGACAGTATCATATACATAATATGGTGACAGTATCATATACATAATATGGTGACAGTATCATATACATAATATGGTGACAGTATCATATATATAATATGGTGACAGTATCATATACATAATATGGTGACAGTATCATATACATAATATGGTGACAGTATCATATACATAATATGGTGACAGTATCATATACATAATATGGTGACAGTATCATATATATAATATGGTGACAGTATCATATACATAATATGGTGACAGTATCATATACATAATATGGTGACAGTATCATATACATAATATGGTGACAGTATCATATACATAATATGGTGACAGTATCATATACATAATATGGTGACAGTATCATATACATAATATGGTGACAGTATCATATACATAATATGGTGACAGTATCATATACATAATATGGTGACAGTATCATATACATAATATGGTGACAGTATCATATACATAATATGGTGACAGTATCATATACATAATATGGTGACAGTATCATATACATAATATGGTGACAGTATCATATACATAATATGGTGACAGTATCATATACATAATATGGTGACAGTATCATATACATAATATGGTGACAGTATCATATACATAATATGGTGACAGTATCATATACATAATATGGTGACAGTATCATATACATAATATGGTGACAGTATCATATACATAATATGGTGACAGTATCATATACATAATATGGTGACAGTATCATATACATAATATGGTGACAGTATCATATACATAATATGGTGACAGTATCATATACATAATATGGTGACAGTATCATATACATAATATGGTGACAGTATCATATACATAATATGGTGACAGTATCATATACATAATATGGTGACAGTATCATATACATAATATGGTGACAGTATCATATACATAATATGGTGACAGTATCATATACATAATATGGTGACAGTATCATATACATAATATGGTGACAGTATCATATACATAATATGGTGACAGTATCATATACATAATATGGTGACAGTATCATATACATAATATGGTGACAGTATCATATACATAATATAGTGACAGTATCATATACATAATATGGTGACAGTATCAAATACCTAATACACCCGAACTCTTGGAAAATTGACTCTACTTGCTTTACTAATGACCAGTGTTCTAAATTTAGCAATCATCAAACGAGCCACTTTCATTATCTCAATATTCTTCGTCTTCTTCTTAATCTGAATATTGTTCACTAACATAATCGTCTTCTTCTGAATATTCGTCGTCTTCTGAATATTCGTCTACGAAATTATCACTAAACTGACCCAACCCAGGGACATCTAATTGCATGCTGGTGTTGTCATCTCTGCCTTGTAGCTGGGCCAGATTTACATCTGATTTAAACAACAGCTTTTCCTTCAGTACAATAGGTAGAAGGAGCTCGTGGACCCTTGCCTCACGTCCTGGAGATGCCCCTATGGCAAATGACACTGCTACAAGACACATCCTTTCGAGAGACATCGGCTGTGAGCCTATCTCGTCAAGAAAACTGAGACATTCTTCATACTCTGTTTCTTGAAGGAATTGTCTGACATCATTATTTGAAGCTAGAGACAAATCCAAGTTTGTCAGAAATAGATTCTCCCAAAAGTAACGTGCCAGCGTGGCCTTTCCGGTCAGCAGGGCCAGACACAGGGGTGACACTGAGGGCAGTTTGAGAACATCGTCTTGAAGCCACCATGGCATTTCATCAAAGTTGTAAACAAAGGGCGCTAAACCACACCTAATCAACTTGGGAATCAGCGTATAAGGATTCTTTGAAATAATAGTGGAAAGAAAGCACGGACTTAGGTACGAAGCATTTGCTCCTCTATCTAGAAGTGTTTCTAAACAAGTAATAGCGTCCCTGTTAAGATTTGATTTGAAATATGTTAGAGCTGTTTTTGAAGTATCTTTATGGTTGACTGCGTTCACGTCTGCTCCTAAAGCAAGGAGTAAGGAAACTGTACTTCTATAATTGCACTGCTTAACTGCTAGCATCAGGGGCGATAAACCTGCATTGTTCTGATGGTTGACATTGCATCCAGCTCTGATCAGACTGTCCAGGACACTGTCTGGTGAGACAGAAGATATTGCGAGAAACAAAGCAGTGTTTCCATTCACATCTGTGATGTTGACATCTGCGCCGCTGTCTATCAACTTTGACGCAATATCCCAACCACAATAAAACACGTCATACATCAAAGCTGTAAGCCCTCGATTGTTTTGTACATTAAGCAGGTCTGTGTTGTTTTTCATGAACTGAATCAAGAAATTGGCGTTGTCCGAGCATCCTGCGATTGTCGCGTGTATAAGAGCTGTGTTTCCGTTCTTGTCTCTGGCAGTGCAATCTGCCCCATGGTCTAGTAACATCTGTAGAATGTCTGCCTGTCCACGAACTGCCGCTGCCAGCATAAGCGGCGTTCTACCATTACTGGTTCTTGCATTAACACAAGCGCCATTTTCTAGTAACACCGAGATGACCTCTTTTAGGCAGTCATGGCTATCATACATTAATGTGAATGCTGCATATTGTAGAACATGCATCAGGGGAGTTCTCTTTGTACTATTTGTGACGCGATTCACGTCAGCTCCACGGGAAATCAGAAACTGGGCAACTGCTCCATTTTTGGATGCGACAATGGGAGTCGCTCCTGAACTCTGGGGTTCATTAATGTCAACGCCCGCCTGTAGAATCTGCTCAATAATTTCTTGGTTGCCACCTCGCACTGCTTCAGAAAGTAAAGTATTTCCACTCTTAGGCACTTCTAGGAAGTATTTCATAATGTCACTCTCATAATCCTCAAATAAAAACTTCATACATTCTGGGACTTGGCTCTTCACGGCCGATTTCAGGGCCAATGCAATGTCCACCTTTGCCCCTTGGTCAGTAAGAAATCTGGCACAATCTATATGTCCGTGGGAGAGGGCACAGTCCAGAGGAGATTTATTAAAGCTGTTTGTGTTGACCTCTGCGTTGTATTTTAACAAAAGTTCCACCAAATCCATGCGGCCATGTTTCGCTGCCAGGCTCAGAGGTAAACTTTTGTTTCCGTTTATCGGCTGGTTGAGCGGCGCGCCATGTTTGCAGAACACCTCGACTAACTTGTAGTCTCCAACATCCACAGCAAAGGATAGAGGGATGGGTTTAGATTTACTATAGTCGATTGCAATGCTTTTGAGATCTTCGCCGCATTCTACAAGTCTCATAATCATTGTCTTTTCTTCATTTGTAAATGCGTGTTCCATATTTTCATTGTTTTCTCGAAAAAGTTGAAAAAGTGCCACGGAAATGTCGCTTTTTTCTGCGATATTAGAATTCAATATGAAATTCACGGTTTCAAGGTCACGTGATCCAACAGCTGCCTGTATTGGCACAGATTTATTAGGAAGGCATTCTTTTAACAGTGTGAACACGTTTCCCAGGCCATGTTTTTCAGCAATTTGTTGTGTAGTCTCTCCTTTACAGTTGACCGTTTGGTCAAGCAACGTCCAATCACTGTCATTTTGGTAAGTGTGGCTAGATTGTCCACTAAATCTGCGAGAAAGGTAGCCTTCCAGTAACAGGTACACGGCGCCAACGTCCATGACCTCGAGCGCCTTCATCACAGCTGTGTAGCCATCTAGATTTTGATGGTTAATCATAACGTCTGCTTTTTGCAGAAAAAATTGCGTCATTTCCTTTGACCCCGCAAAACTGATGGAAAGAATCAAGGCGTTATTTCCTGCCCAATCCACAACTTTCACATCTGCCCCCCTGGCAACAAGAAAGCGAACCAGATCAATGTAACGATTTTCTACACAGATCAACAAAGGCGTTTTCCCACTGGCATCTCGGCATTCAATGTCTGCTCCAAGTTGAATCAGTTTGTGAACCAGGTATTTGAAACCGTGTTGACAAGCCAGGATCAAAGCTTTGTCCAGTGCAGTTTGTGATAAAGAGCGGGCCTCCCGAAGGAAATCTACCGCGGCGTGTGGTGTAGCTCGATCTATGAGATCAAGTAGAGTTGTATCATCTGGACATGTGCACATCTTTGGTTCTTCCACAGAAAAATGATGCTTCTTCAACATCTATATCGATATCTACAACATCTGATATGTCGCCTGCAACACAGAGCATTTCGCCTAAAACTGGGTATGTGAATCCTCCATTTATATAAATATATAAATGTAAGTTAATTCAATGACAATGTTAACATATAGTCAAGAATTTACTGGGTCATATCTTGCTGTAGCTGTCTCTAAGACCGATGGATCAATAGTTTGAACATTTCATACATTGCGCATTGCGTTCTGGTGTTTTATCACAATAGAAGCACAGAATCATGGCATGTTAGTTTGAGACTAAATTGCAGCAGTCGATCCATGTAGGGTCTAGATGCGCTAGTGTCTTCTCTAATACTCTTTGGGAGGTAAATAGCAACGAGACATATTTCCTGCTTGCGTATTGTTATCGATATGTAAGTTTTGGCCCGGATTTGGCAACTTTTGAATCTGAAATGAAATTGTCATGAAGAGAAATGGGTAAAAGTTATCAACGAAATTTCTTCTTCGTCTTCTTCTTCTTCTTCTTCTTCTTCTTCTTCTTCTTCTTCTTCTTCTTCTTCTTCTTCTTATTCTTCTTCTTCTTCTTCTTCTTCTTCTTCTTCTTCTTCTTCTTCTTCTTCTTCTTCTTCTTCTTCTTCTTCTTCTTCTTCTTCTTCTTCTTCTTCTTCTTCTTCTTCTTCTTCTTCTTCTTCTTCTTCTTCTTCTTCTTCTTCTTCTTCTTTCTTCTTCTTCTTCTTCTTCTTCTTCTTCTTCTTCTTCTTCTTCTTCTTCTTCTTCTTCTTCTTCTTCTTCTTCTTCTTCTTCTTCTTCTTCTTCTTCTTCTTCTTCTCTTCTTCTTCTTCTTCTTCTTCTTCTTCTTCTTCTTCTTCTTCTTCTTCTCCTCCTTCTTCTTCTTCTCCTCCTTCCTCCTTTTTCTTCTTCTTCTTCTTCTTCTTCTTCTTCTTCTTCTTCTTCTTCTTCTTCTTCTTCTTCTTTTTTCTTCTTCTTCTTTTTCTTCTTCGTCCATATCTACACCAATGATCCTAATTGATCGTCCAACGCTGTATATATACAAACATGATCCTAGTTGATCTACGAATACAATATATCTAAACCAATGATCCTTGGTGATCTACCAAGACAGTATATCTACACCAATGATCCTTGGTGATCTACCAAGACAGTATATCTACACCGATGATCCTAGTTGATCTACCAACACAGTATATCTATACCGATGATCCTAGTTGATCTACCAACACAGTATATCTATACCGATGATCCTAGTTGATCTACCAACACAGTATATCTACACCGATGATCCTAGTTGATCTACCAACACAGTATATCTATACCGATGATCCTAGTTGATCTACCAACACAGTATATCTACACCAGTGATCCTAGTTGATCTACCAACACAGTATATCTACACTAATGATCCTAGTTGATCTACCAACACAGTATATCTACACCAGTGATCCTAGTTGATCTACCAAGACAGTTAATCCACTCCCGCCTTGCCGTTACCCCAACTATCATTACCACATTCTTCTTCTGACAAACCCTCGATTTCGTCTTGCTCGCACCATCAACCTGATCGGAGTGAATCAATTAAAGTTGGAGAGCAGAATAAAAATATTCTGACATAAACATAACATATTTTTATTATCGTTTTTCTCCGAAAATAAGACCGGGTCTTATATTAATTATTTTGCTTAAAAATGCACTAGGGCTTATTTTCGGGAGATGTCTTTTTTTTTCAAATTAAAAAATCCACATTTATTCATGTTCAAAATTCTACATTTATCGTGGCGTGCTGATGAGCGTAATCTAGCCTAGGAATCAACATACAGCTGAAAGATGCTGTTGTTGACCGCAATATCCTGAAATAGGATGGAAACGCGAGGAAAAAAAAAAGTAATGTCATCTTCTTCTGAAATATCGTCATAACTCTCCAAATAGTACTTCAATTTTAATTCACCGCAACAGACGTCACGAGGCTATATTTAGCTTTAGCAGCTATATATATATAGCACTGGCGGGGGATCTCCGTTCAATTAAAGTTTTTTTCAGTGCGTGTCATGGCGCGAAAAAGGAGCGACGAACGGTAACACAGTGTGTGTAGTACATTTTTACGTTGGCTTTCTGCAGTCATGAATTTTATTGAACTGACAGCAGCTGTCCACGACAAGCAGAGTAGTGTTGCCTTTTTTGTAACCCTAACCCTAACCCTAACCCTAACTCATGCATACAGCAGTATCATCCAGCAATGGGCCCTTTTCAGGGCCACTAGAAGAATGCCATAACGGAACGGGCCCTTTTCAGGGTCACAAATTAGCACACAATAACAGCCCCTAAGTGTGCACAAGAGTATACAACCACTGAAATATTCAGGTCAACTCACACACATAACTAAACCATTTGCTGCACACCGACAACGTTATTCCGGTCAAGGTCATGCACACCGAGATACAGCGCGAATAAGGGGACTCCAGGATATGACGTGTGCCCTGGAATTCCCTTTGTTTGCGATGAATTAAAATTGAAGTACCCTCCAAATCCCATATTCCGTCTGATCAATTGTCGTCTGAGATCCTAGGCCCATAAACACTGTAGTTTCACCCATGGCAATCATGTTGGAGAGTTGGTATTTAGAAAAGTTGATGCCATCAACAAAGTACTTGAATGCATGTGCACGTTTAATAACTTAACTCTATCTGACGATCTTAACTAGGGCTTATTTCAGGCGTGGGTCGTATATTAAAAGCATCCTGAAAATCGTGCTAGGGTTTATTTTAGGGATAGGTCTTAATTTCGGGGAAACTCGGTTATAGAGTCTGAAAGCAGTTTGAAAACATTTTTTTTTTAAATTAAAGAAAAGGTTTGCGAAAAGACGGAGTTATCATTCAGCTTTAGCAATAGTGAAAAGCTGATTAGTTTCCGAGAAATCCCAAACGCCAGTACACTTTATAAATATATATATATATAGAAAAGGTGGAAACCCCGAACAGGTCAACCTGGTTAAATGTCTAGGCTTCAGTGGCAAGTTGAGTTGAGTTGAGTTGAGTTAAGAACCGACATCACTGCACTCAGGACATTCCCATACATGCTCCGCCCCTCGTTCAACAGCCAGCGAAGAGTCATACTACTAATCGTTCCCACCGCTATCTGATAAAAAGTTCTCCTGGTCTTCCCTCTCAGTTTTGAGATTCTTCCAGAACCCCTGCCGATCCCCCGCAATCTCATTCTTTCCACATATGGGTTCTCAATCTGTTCCTCCGCCTTCTCCACCTAGTCCCACAAGCGCACGACCACCTCCCCCTTGTCCATAGGCAAACTACCACCAAGAGGTGCATTCCCTGCTAGCCTATCAGCCTGTTCATTCCCCCGTACCCCCGCATGGCCAGGGCAAAATATCCATACAATTCTCACAATCTGTGACCTCTGAAGCGACGAGAGCCATTCCACACGAAACATTCCTTTCTCCACCTTACTAAGCATACTCTTTGAATCCGTAATGAATACAACGTGTGTTGCAGTGGTCTCCTCTAGCCACCGGAATGCCGCTGTTACTGCCTCCATCTCCATTCTCATGCTGGAGGTCGTAGTCTCATATGACAGACTCCCCTTATTCAAGACTCGTCCATTAGCCTTTGCAATAAAGCCCCAGCCGTATGTTTCTCACCTCTGACCCATCGGTGTAGATGACTATGTCACCTTGATGTGTGTTGCTCTGGATCAGCTGTTGCACTTCAAACTCAGTGCGGCCCGCTGCCCATTCTCTGCACTCACGACCCAGTGTTATTATTACATTGTGCCAGTCCGTCATGTCTTCCGGAACTTCAACCCACTCTCTTATACGATTGATGGTCTCTAGATCACACACCTGACGTATAGAAAGTTCTGCCTGTGCACCACTCTGCCACCCTGTGGCAAGATATGGAAGACTAACGAGGAACAAGGAGATAAATAAAATCATGGCCCCTGAGTCCCTGCACCACTCTGCCACCCTGTGGCAAGATATGGAAGACTAACAAGGAGATAAATAAAATAATGGCCGCATTCAAAGATTCATGAAGCTACATGATGAAAAACTGAAATATGGCGAGTACATAAATCTGCTTACTTTAAGTAGAAAGTAAGCTTAAATAGCCGGGCAGCAAAGTAGGATTATTATTCAGCAGCAATGCAAAGATATCAGATGACATAGTGCGTCATTATCCACAATGTCCCTCTAGACAAAGCACAAGAAGAAGAAGAAGAAGAAGAAGAAGAAGAAGAAGAAGAAGAAGAAGAAGAAGAAGAAGAAGAAGAAGAAGAACTAAACAAGGTTTAGATACTTACCTAGAGAAGATAAGGCCTGCACGGTCGCAAAATAAAACTGTATGACACATCATTATGTACGGGTATTTGCTTTCTTTACAGGTGACATCACGTGACTGTCTATTATTAGAAATCAAACATGCTAAGATAGAAAACGTGACAACTGACACGGGCTCCTTGGTCTCATCACCATCATCATCAAGTGCCATGCTAGCTGGCGTAGACGTTCATGTCTCTCCACAGATCTCGGTCTTTGGTGTTCTGGATCAACTCTGCTGATGATATTCCTCCATGCCACCGTCTCAACCCATCCAGCATCATTTCTCTTGGTCGGCCTCTGCCTCTCATCCCCTTAATCTTTCCATTTGTCACTATGTTCTTCAATGCCTCTCTTCTCATCACATGACCCAAGAAAGATGTTAGTCTCTTTCTTATTTGTATATATATAATATATATAGTGTTCTAGTTTCATTAGCCACTTTCAGGCAGTCCTGTTAGTTACTTTGGCAGTCCAAGGAATTCGCAACATTCGTCTCAGGAACTACATCTCTGTTGCTTCCAAGTTATTCCTGAATGCGTTTATATTACTATTCCAAGCTTCACAGCCAAACAGCAAAACAGGTTCTGTATAGCATTTCGGCACTCTCTTTCTTACATTCAGTGATAGTGTCTTATTGATAAGATACCTTTCTTTTTCTGAAATGCAGATTTTGCCTGCCTTATTGTGTTCTTAATCTCTGTTGTACATCTTCCATCTGCTGTTATGAATGCCCCTAGGTATTTAAAATGATCCAATCGGTTTCGTCTGACAAAGATTAAGTTTCCGATTTGTAGACAAAAAAGAAACTTTCCACCTCGTTCAACCGCCTCAGTGGCGTTGACTATAGTTGTGGTGCTTCATGGTGCGGCTATAAGTTTGTCAAGTTTTTCTGCCCCAGTGTTTGCTGGCTTATCGGTTTGCAAAGTTTGTGTCTGTGACGTCAGCTGGGGGATTCTATTGGCCGGCAAGTTGTTCGTTTGAGTGTTTGTCTTTTAGGTGGTTTCTTTTGTCAGTGTTGGCTTTTGGGTCATCTGATGTGATTTGGTGCAGTCTTTATAAGGATTTGTCGCTGGCGTTCTTCTGTCATTTTCTGAGCTATGAGCTCCATTTCTGTTGTATATTGCTTGTACCATGTGGGGCTGTCTTCAAACTTCTTTAATCGGAGTCTGACTTGCTTTTCCTTCTCTTTATTGACCGCGAGCCATACAACCGATTTTTCTGCGAATGTTGATCCTTTCTTGTATACGCCCCAGTTTTCTTCCGGTTTGTCGGTGTTCTCCTCTGTACTTTCTTGAGGAGTCTGGCGGATTTCTGGTTCCTTCTTGCTCTGCTTTGGGCATCGCGGCTGGGCTGTTGTCTCTAGTTTGCTGTTTTTGATTGGTCTGCGCTTTGGCTTCAGTTTGCGTCTTATTGTCTCCTTTTTTTGTGGATTGTCTTCATCAGTTTTTCGATTTTTTTTTATTTTTTTTTATTTTTGCTCCATCTGGCGGCTTCTCTGCGTTCTTTTCCTTGGCGTCATCTGGCTTGTTGTTTGGATAATTCCCTTTCAGCTTTTTACCTTTGTCTCTTCGCCTTGATGCCTCGTATAATCTCTTCGTTCTTCTTGGATGTCTGGATAATTTTCTCCACCTCTTGTGCTATGTTTCGCTGGATCTCTTCTAATTCAACACGCAGCTTTTCACTGTCGCCGTTTGGTGCCGGTGTTTGGAGTATCTTGATCTTTCTCTTCGACTCGTCAATCTGGCTCTGCATCAGTGATTTTTCCGCTTGCGAGATGCACCTGGCTGTCTCGCACCTCCGCATTGCTTCTTCATATGGTGTGTATGTTGTTGTGGCGATCTTTAAGACATCTCTGTGTCTTTGGAGGTACGGACAGCCCAGAGTATCTTGCTCCATACTTGCCCAGGCAATTGGCGCACTTTCGTTTGATGTTGGGTGCTCGGAAGTCACTGTCCATCTTACCTAACGGACACTCCCTGAAGGCATGTTGATCGGCGCAGTAGCGGATAGATTTCTGTCTTACTGCGACATGTTGCTCTGCTGTGGCCGGCCCTCTGGCATCTGGAGCACTTGAGTGACTCTTGGGATGAATCTCTCTGGCTGCTGCATTTGCTTGTTGATGTAGACTGTTGTCGGCATTTCGCTGTATATTCACCACCACCAGCGTCGTAGGGATCTTGGAGTATGTCAGGATCCGCTCCGCCTTCAAGATTTGGATGTTGAGATTTTCATCCTGTAGCTGCTTTAAGATGTCTTCGTCTGATAGCTCCACTTGAATCCGTTTGACGACCCATCTGACTGTTTTTGTGTCGGTGTTACCAGGCTCTGGTGTCTTTCTCCTCCTTCTTCTTCTCCGCTGTCTTGGCTCTCTAGTTAGTGGTTGGCTGTTGTCAATCTTTCTCGTGGTAGCGTCAGTTGAAGTTACTGTAGTTACAGGTTCTTGGTTGCAGCTTGCAGGCAGGTTCTCCACGTTCGTCTTCTTTATGGTTTTAGCGGCTCCCACGCTGCAATCTTCGGTGTCTGTTGTTTCTTGGTAGACTTGACACGTGCCATTTTCCTCCCCGGTATCAGGCTTCTTGACTTGTTCAGGTGACTTTTCTTGATAGCGCTCGCAAATGTGAAATGATTTGAAAAGGATTAGTTTCATCTTCGTGCCAGGGCATGCGGGAGTACAAGGAAATGAGCGGGCTGACAAGCTCGCAGGTAAGGCTACTGTGGAGGGCGGACGCGCCATGGACCAGGCTGACATTCTGATTGCTCTACGAGAAGTAAGACTGTTGCGAGAACCAAGTGATGACTGTGAATCTACAACCATGGTCAGACTGAGAGAACAGGCAAAGTTAAAAGAGGTGTGACCAAACTAGAACACTAGCCAAAGAAGATTGATTAACCTAACACAGAACTGGTGTCGTTAGCCGCTACACGCTGCGGGATTTGCTGAGGAGGGGATTCCGAGCACTTATGGACTGAATGGTTCGATGTGCAATGACGATGATCTGTCGACTAATTTAAAATAATCCATTCGGTTAATAATGTTCCCTTCTATTTCCAGTTAACATTTTGGTGTCACATTTTTAAATTTCACAATTGTTACTGTTTGCTTGATATTCAAAGATAGTCCTTTCATTCCACTCTCTGCTGCTACAATGTCCGACAATTGGTGTAGGATCTTTAGCATTATTCGCCATCAATACTGTGTCATCTTCATGGCCGAAGATTATTTATATTATAACCTCTGAATAGTATTCATGGCTTCTCTTTAATCTTTCTCATTATTACTTCACTATAGAGGAAGAAGAGATACGGTGACATAATACATCCCTGTCATACTCCTTGCTTTATTTGTCCATCCATCCATCCATCTATCTATGTGTAGAAGAAAAAAAACTTTCCACCTCATGCAATCAGCCTCTGTGGCGTTTCCCTCTTTATTTACCACTAGCTGACCCGGCCCGGCTTCGCCCAGACCCTGGTGGGGAGCATCTCATTTAATTCATATAAGTAGTCATATAAGTTCTCGTTCCCGTTACCGACTATCTGTCTGTCTGTCTGTCTATCTGTCTGTCTGTCTGTCTGACCCGGCCCGTCTTCGCCCAGACCCTGATGGGGAGCATCTCATTTAATTCATATAAGTAGTCATATAAGTTCCCGTTCCGACTATCTATCTGTCTGTCTGTCTGACCCGGCCCGGCATCGCCCAACTCCTGGTGGGGAGCATCTCATTTAATTCATATAAGTAGTCATATAAGTTCCCGTTCCCGACTGTCTGTCTGTCTGTCTGTCTGTCTGTCTGTCTGTCTGTCTGTCTATCTATCTATCTATCTGTCTGTCTGTCTGACCCGGCCCAGCCCATGGTGGAGAGCATCTCATTTAAATTATATAAGTAGTCATATAAGATCCCATTCCCGACTATCTGTCTGACTGTCTGTCTGTCTTGGGTAAATGGAGGAGGGAGGAGGAAGAGGGAGGTGGAGGAGGAAAGAGGAGGGAGGAGGAGGGAGGAGACAGGAGGAGTAGGGAGGAATAGGAGGGAGGAGGAGGGATTAGGAGGAGGAGGGAGGAGTAGGGTGGAGGAGGAGGCGAGGAGGAGGGAGGAGGAAGAGGGAGAAGGAGGAGGGAGAAGGAGGAGAAGGAGGGGGAGAAGGAGGAGGGGGGAGGAGGAGGAGAGGAGGAGGAGGAGGAGGAGGAATGTGAAGGGAGGAGGAGGGAGGAGGGAGGAGGAGGAGGAGGGAGGAGGAGGAGGAGGAGGAGGAGAGGAGGAGGAGGGAGGAGGAGGAAGAGGAGGAGGAGGAATGTGAAGGGAGGAGGAGGGAGGAGGTAGAGGGAGGAGGAGGAGGTAGAGGGAGGAGGAGGGAGGAGGCGGAGAGGAGGAGGAGGAAGGAGGAGGGAGGAGGAGGGAGGAGGAGGAGGGAGGAGAGGAGGAGGAGGGAGGAGGAGGAGGAGGGAGGAGGAGGAGAGGAGGAGGAGGAGGAGGAGGAGGAGGGAGGAGGAGGAGAGGAGGAGGAGGAAGGAGGGAGGAGGAGGAGAGGGAGGAGGAGGGAGGAGGAGGAGGAGGAGGAGGAGGAGGAGGAGGAGGAGGGAGGAGGAGGAGGAGGAGGAGGAAGAGGGAGGAGGAGGAGGAGGAGGAGGGAGGAGGAGGAGGAGGGAGGAGGAGGGAGGGAGGAGGAGGAAGAGGGAGGAGGAGGAAGAGGGAGGAGGAGGAGGAGGAGGAGGGAGAGGAGGAGGGAGGAGGAGGAAGAGGGAGGAGGAGGAAGTGAAGGGAGGAGGAGGGAGGAGGAGAGGGAGGAGGAGGAGGGAGGAGGAGGAGAGGGAGGAGGAGGAGGAGGAGGGAGGAGGAGAGGGAGGAGGAGGAGGAGAGGAGGAGGAGGGAGAAGGAGGAGGAGGAGGAGGAGGGAGGAGGAGGAGGAGGGAGGAGGAGGAGAGGAGGGAGGAGGAGGAGGGAGGAGGGGAGGGGAGAGGAAGAGGGTAGGAGGAGGAGTGGAGAGGAGGAGGGAGGAGTAGAGGGAGGAGGAGGAGGAGGGAGAAGGGAGGAGGGAGGAGGAGGAGGAGGAGGAGGGGAGGAGGAGAGGAGGAGGAGGGAGGAGGAAGAGAGGAGGAGAGAGTTCGCCATTCCGAATTCATACTCGTCTAGTTCTTCCCTTCTACACGACTGTAGATAACTTCCTTACACATAAAAAGATGAATTGTTATTGATATTGCCGTGGCATGGAGGAATATCAGCAGCAGAGTTGATCCAAAAAACCAAAGACTGAGATCTACGGAGAGCCATGAACGCCTACGCCAGCCGGCACGGCACTTGATGATGATGATTGCCGTGTGACGATTCTGTGTAGTCACGTCATTTTCTTCCCTTTCCCTAGCGTTTTGGTTCGGGGATTCTTTCATCATCATCATATATTTACGTACGTATTTTGGGAGGGGGAGGAGGGAGGAGGAGGAAGAAGAAAAAAAAACTATGACAGTTGACAGCTCTGGAATGAAAAGAAGGCGTGTAGAAAATTTCATCTCAATCGGATGGGCCGTTCGCGAACAAATAAAGGACATACATATTTACATACATATATACATACACTTTGTTTTATAGATATAGATTTTAATTGCTGCCATCTGGAGATGTGGTTTTATAGAAGTATGATGAGAATACAGTTGACGGATAGAAAGAGCAACGGCGCCATTGAAAAACGTTAACTCACAATGAGAAATGGTTACTCTCATCAGAAAAACGTTAACTCACAATGAGAAATGGTTACTCACATGAGAAAAACGTTAACATCACAATGAGAAATGGTTACTCTCATCAGAAAAAACGTTAACTCACAATGAGAAATGGTTACTCTCAACAGAAAAACGTTAACTCACAATGAGAAATGGTTACTCTCATCAGAAAAACGTTAACTCACAATGACAAATGGTTACTCTCATCAGAAAAACGTTACCTCACAATGAGAAATGGTTACTCACATGAGAAAAACGTTAACTCACAATGAGAAATGGTTACTCTCATCAGAAAAACGTTAACTCACAATGAGAAATGGTTACTCTTAACAGAAAAACGTTAACTCACAATGAGAAATGGTTACTCTCATCAGAAAAACGTTAACTCACAATGAGAAATGGTTACTCTCAACAGAAAAACGTTAACTCACAATGAGAAATGGTTACTCTCATCAGAAAAACGTTAACTCACAATGACAAATGGTTACTCTCATCAGAAAAACGTTAACTCACAATGAGAAATGGTTACTCTAATGAGAAAAACGTTAATTCACAATGAGAAATGGTTACTCTCATCAGAAAAACGTTAACTCACAATGAGAAATGGTTACTCTAATGAGAAAAACGTTAATTCACAATGAGAAATGGTTACTCTCATCAGAAAAACGTTAACTCACAATGAGAAATGGTTACTCTCATCAGTAAAAAGTTAACTCACAATGAGAAATGGTTACTCTCATCAGAAAAACGTTAACTCACAATGAGAAATGGTTACTCTCATGAGAAAAACGTTAACTCACAATGAGAAATGGTTACTCTCATCATAAAACCGTTAACTCACAATGAGAAATGGTTACTCTCATCAGAAAAACGTTAACTCACAATGAGAAATGGTTACTCGCATCAGAAAAACGTTAACTCACAATGACAAATGGTTATTCTCATCAGAAAAACGTTAACTCACAATGATAAATGGTTATTCTCAACAGAAAAACGTTAACTCACAATGAGAAATCGTTACTCTCATCAGAAAAACGTTAACTCACAATGAGAAATGGTTACTCTCATCAGAAAAACGCTAACCCACAATGAGAAATGGTTACTCTCATCACAGAAACGTTAACTCACAATGAGAAATGGTTACTCTCCTCAGAAAAACGTTAAATCACAATGAGAAATGGTTACTCTCATCACAGAAACGTTAACTCACAATGAGAAATGGTTACTCTCCTCAGAAAAACGTTAACTCACAATGAGAAATGGTTACTCTCATCACAGAAACGTTAACTCACAATGAGAAATGGTTACTCTCATCAGAAGAAGACAGTCCACATTATGTGGGCAAGTCATGTGAAGGAGAAAGTTGGAGTAGTCGTCACAAAGGGAAGGTTGGAGAGAAAGAGTAGCTGGGGAAGACCAAGATAGGAGATGCTGGACAGTTTGACATCATGTCATGGAGGAACGTCAGTATCAGAAATGACTGGCAGCACAAGAGACAGAACTGTTGACAGACATGATCACCATCGTGCGTCTACATGGCATGGAATATAAGACGAACACCCCATTAATGTCCCCAGTGAATACACAGCAATTGTTGTACCCTTGCCCTCTTTTCTTAGACAGCAATGATATTCTAATCTCATGGACTAAACATTCTAATTTTAGAAGTTGGCGAGATAATGTTTCCGGGGTCAGAGCAACTAAAGTGTGTTCAACTATATAATCATCTGTTATGTATTTAGTGTAGTCAAATATTCGAGGTAGTTGTCACGGCATTAATTTTTGTATTTAAAACTAAATAATATAGTTGAGGTGTGATATGGGGTTGTTCATCATCATCATCACCATCATCATCATCATCTTCTTCTTCTTTTCCAACTTCTTCTTTCCGCCCTCTTCTTCTTGTTCTCCTCCTCCTCCTCTGCTTCCGGATCGAAAGGCAAATGTCCCATGTATTATATTGAATCGATGTCCTCTCAGTAGAGAGAGTAAATTAAAGTACTTGGGAATCACCTTTGACAGGTGTATGTCTTTTAAGGATCATGTGGAGACTTTGGTGGCAAAGGCTGGTAAGGGACACCTTCTGGAGCTTGGTCTGTTGTGTGAACATCTTCTGTCAGGTATGATGACAGCCTCTACACATCTTCACTTCGCTTTTACAGTTGGCCGTCACGTGCCACAATGTCGCGAAACGCAAGTGCGTCTCAGACGGGACAACAAAGTACCAACTCTGTCCCACCCCGTCTTGGCGGCTAGGCCACATTTTATGGCGGGTGAGGGGGGATTTCCGAGTACGCAAAGTCAGGACCGTCTTCTGTGTCCTTGAGATGTTGTGTATCGGGATTGTCATGAACTTCACGGGAGTCCCGAGAATCATAACTCAACTCTTTGAGTGTGCTTTGATCTTTTCTGTTGTAAATCGCACACACTGCTAAAACTCGGGGAATGCTGGATTGCCTTCACTTTCGGGAGGTAATGCTCGGAAGTTTTCGGCAGACTCCGGAGAGTGTGTTCTTCGGGAGTGTCGTGTGTTTCTTTAAAGTGTCGTCCCTGGAGTGAGGGGAATCAAAACCCACATTATATTTTAACCCCTTATCATTATCCTGGAGAATCCACTAGATTCCGTCCACCACACTCCCTCAGTTTATGGACACCTCTTTCTCTCTCTCTATCACTGCTGGATCATGCCCCCTCTCATTCTTCCCCAACGCAACATACTCAACAACTCTAGCTTCTAAAAATTAATAACAATTAATTTATTAAAAGAAAAGTGTAATGTATGGGAGAAGTGTATGCGAAGAATGTGTGTCGTGTACTATAATGTGTGTAGAATCGGACCATCAGATCAGTAGCCCAGTCAGATCATCCTAGCAAGGTCACACCACAGCACGTTAGGTCAGCACAAGAAAACCTCACCCAGTGATGTATCTCTCCTGCCAGACGCTGACTTTCTTCTGTAGCTACTTGGTAATCCATCTACATGATCATCCGAAATAGATACAATCCATAGTTTACACTGATCATGGATCGGTTACACACTGCAGTCCTATAGGTCCCTATAGTTCTTAAATGTTCAATCCTTGTACTTGTGAATATAGGTATCACTGTTATTGGTAATACACTTGATCCTATCTATTGTCTATATTGTCTCAAATACAATGTCCCTTGTACTATTCCAATGGACTCTACAGCTCCATGTGAATGCTACGTTTAATGTTCCTTTTTAGTCACTATTGTTCATATGATATGTGGTGTATCAACGAACATCACCCATCCTAGGTGAACCTTATCACACAGGAATCGTTATATGGTTTTGCTCATCTGAGCCATGTTCTGGTGGACCCTCCTGATCATGGGCCCAGCGTAAACACTATTGTACAAACTTTCTTCTCGGACATTATTCATTTCCTTAAAAAAAACATTGACTGTTCATCTTGTGTTCTTCCTCAAAACCAGTGTAGAGCTTCCTCGTAACTGGCGGGGAACCTGTTAGAGAAATAACACACCTGGTGAGAGCACTAGTCACTGATCCTACTAGCTGAGTGTAGGCCTACGGCCTCGCTCAGATATTTATCAGCGAACTAAACTCTGTCATAGAGCAGAGGAGCTCATCACCTTGGTCCGAATCAGGCTAAGACAAGGAAAGACCAATAGACAGAGTGCAGAACCCCAGTAGGCACCCCACTGGAAGATCCCACCATTGGACACTTCCCCTATCTCCCAACCCATTCTAAATCTCTCCAAATATCACCCCACTACACTACTCTCACTAGCAGAGCTAATTCTCACTTCACTACCCTATTCTCAACTAGCAGAGCTAATTATCACTTCACTACGTTAAAGTCCTAAACTCTACTATCACCAGTCTATCCCACATTAATTATACCTAAATATAATCTATGGAGTACCTTATGTAACACTGCTTTTCTCCTGAATCACATCTACATTTTGCCATGACAGGCACGTGTAAATTAAATTTAATTAATCCCGCACACGGTAGATGTTTTTCAAATTCCAACAGAGCTAGCGAAAACACCGTCCGTCTTAGGCCAACTCTCTTGTTTACAATCTCTGTAACAAGCTAGGTTTTTCAAACAGACTTGGATTGTTCTAGTGACTTCCTTTGATGTCAACACAGGTGTCCTCAAGGGCAACTAACTATTTCAGAATTATTCTCTCCCCCTTGTTCAACCAATGCAAAAGTTGTCTCCCTTGTTTCGACAACCAAAACAAGCCAGCGTGTTTCCTGCATTCTCCCGATCGGGCCACAACAACATGCCTACAATTTTCTGTCTTGTGGGGAACTCTCAAAGACGGCTGTACCGTTTGATCTCACCGCCTCCAGGAATAAACAATTTGCAGCTGCGAATCAGACTGTCTTTGTTATCTGTATCATCTGATTGTTAAATTACAGTGATTTCGCGACAGGGAGTTGACACGAGGAGGCCATTCGGTAGTCAGTCATCAAGAAGGGAGGTCGCTTCTGTAGCCAGCTGTATAATTGACATCACGAGGATCCGGAGAATGCTCTACAGAGGTTGTTGAAGCCATCCTTTCACGGCCAGGTCCGCCAGCTGTAATCTGTGCAACTCTTATAGAGATTGATCTGCAGTGGTGGCATTGTTGTCCTTGAGACGAGGGGCCGTGTCTTTGACCAGCTGTATCATGATGTACCTTTTGGGGCTCCAGAGGGAACCTACAGCCCAGAGCTTGATGAATCTACCGGGTCGATGTCTGTTGCATAGTTGTTCCTAGGTCTTAAAGGTAAAACACTTGTATACTTGGCGTCGCTTAACTAAAGGTTGTATTACAGTTGTGGGTTAATTATCAACCAGGCCGGCCAGTTGCGCTGGTAGTTGGGTCTCGACCAGGCATGCTAACTGTGTAGTAAGCCTGTGTGTGTACTATGACCTAGATTAAGTGTTCAACCGACATGGCGGAATGTATTTGCCGAGCCAGCTCAGTGGAGCAGTCTGGGTGAAGCAAATTAACAATACATTCGACGCCCTATCTCAATAATGGGAGTACTTGAGGGAATTATTGTTCTGGACAGAAGAATTTCTCTTGAACAGAGCTTTAATTTGATTCCCTTAATGAATATGTTGACATTAGTATGTTTCGATCATCATCATGCGGCGTGGTTGAAACCAGTACTTGTCAAGCACTCATGTGACGAGCGAGAACCACTTGCAATTCTCATTACGGTAAAACCCAAATATGAAGGAGGCTATAAGCTGGGAAGTTGTTATCGACCTATGGGCCTGTTGTTATTTAACTGGGCTTAGTCAGAAGGGGAAAGATATCTTCACACCTACTAGGGATTGAACGTGGGCCAGTATAGCGGTGGGGAAACACCCACTCACGTATCGCGTGGATATTTCATCAGTGTTGTGTGACTCTACAGTTCCCTTACTGAGAAGGGAATACTTTGTCATGCGGGTCTATCTTTCTATTGTCTCTATACTTTCATCGGAATCAGATTGTATGGGATGTTTGAGTTGACACAATTCCTAGGCAGCCAAATGAATTTATTCAGGTGATATGTGTCTATATATTCATACACCCACACATAACAGAAATCAAGGTATCCGAGGCAGAAAGGTGGGAAGCGACAAACACAAGAACCCGAAACTCTTCTGTTGTTTGTCTGGTCTTTCATTCAGTATTTCACGTTAGTTATCAATGTAGCTTGAGTATCTTCCATTAACCTTGGAGGTGTAATAGGAGTACTGACCTGAGGTATCCTAATATGCTTATCTACTTTCCTGAGGGGACAAAATGGTGATTAGGAAGGATGATCCAGGCCATAACACTTGATGATTTTCATAGGAGGTATGGATTTCTGCCATCCTCATGAATGGAACCTTTCATCGTATCTACTATCAATTAGGTATGAGACTTGTGGTTGGAAAGCTACTGACTTACGATGGGATTACGAGGAGTCGTAACTTAACCCGTCGGTGAGACATGTCTGGAAAGTCAGACATAATACTATTGTGGTCTGAGCTGGAGGAACTGACCACAATAAAAGGCATGTTGGTGTGGATACATGTTGATATAGTGTGTATTGTGCAAGGGTGTGATGGATGGATACACCTGGCTTGTTCTTGCTTTCAGAAACCCCTTTGATGTTCCTTTGGGCGAGTGCCCGTTGCTGTGTGTTGTTAACACGTTGCTGATTCCTGAGTGCCTATTTACAGTGGACTTGTGTGCTGTTGACACATTGCTGATTCCTGAGTGCCTATTTTTAGTTGCCTGTGTGCTGTGACTTTCGTTTGTGCTAAACGCCAAGTGACTAGTGGCTGTTGAACTGTACGTGGTAAAATTCCGAAGCTCCAGGAGGCATCATACAGGATCAGGTGAATGTGTCTTACCACCTCGATATACACACTAATACTAGATACTACACTGACATACCTATGTGGGATGATGATGATGTCAAGCAGACTACTCTCACCCAATTGACTGTTCATTGCTGTATGTCTGTCTGTTGGTTTGTTCATCTGTGTGTTCAAGTCAGAATCTCCAATAAAGATTCTAGATTTGCCTTTTATAAGGTTGTTCTATTATAGTCAGTTAGGTGTCTTCTTGTGTCCACAGTCGTCATATGAGTAGTGTCATCCGTGAACCGTCCCGAGGTCGATCTAGTAAAAAGGAAGACAGAGGTTAATTTAGAACCCAATAAAATATATGGGCAACTGCCTTAAAGCTGACTCCATCCATTATCAAGCCTTATCGCTATTCCGCTGCTTAACATACCAGAATCAACAGTAAGTCAATTTCACGGCTCAACCGATCAACAGCAAATAATCATAAATAAATTGGAGCCGAACAGGTAACGAATGATACGTGAATTCTCTTACTGAAGATCAGAAATCACAGCTGCATTATTTTCACAGCTGACAAGTTACAGTCACAGTGTCGATGTCTTCTCTAAAGAGCCTGGGATGTCAGGCCGGCAATAGAAGTAATTAAATAACATACTAACCCTATTTCTTGTCAGCCCTGAATCACTTTCATTCTTCCGTTGTTCTGCCCATCATTTCTGACGCTGTTCCATCAATCTGTCTAGGTTTAGCGGGTTTTCAGTCGACGGCGACATTCAATAAGATCATCGTTGCTTCGTCGTTTTCCCTGTCCGGGTCATCCATCAACTGATCTTCTCAAGCCACTGTTAGCCACCACTTCATCCTTATAATAACCACTTTGCCATTTCGAATCTTAAAACACAGCTTGTCCTTGTAAACTCCATCAAAAAACCTTTCTTGTTGTCTACTGACGTCAGAGTGACGATTCCCCGTTTATTACTAGTCTCCTAGATATCCGTAAACTTTTGGGTTTCAGGATTCTCTACCTATTATTAATGACGTCAACCGCGGGTACTCGCCTTATGGCAGCAACCACCGAGAACCAGGCTGGTGTTGTCACACGACACACAATATGTAACATGTAAAACTTGTAGGATTCTGTCTATTGGCCTTCATGTGGCACAGTTTCTGCCATGTCAGGCTTGTATTGTAGGATTCTGTCTATTGGCCTCCATGAGCCACAGTTTCTGCCATGTCAGGCGTGTATTGTAGGATTCTGTCAGTCGGCATTCGTGTGCTACAATTTAGATTTCGATTATATAACCAACAATAACAATCAGCGATAAATAAATTAACAATGTCACAAAGTTTGAATACCTTGACTCAATGAAAAAGATGTTGACCACGTCAAGTTAAGTTATTGCTACATATATTACTGTTTAAAATATAAAAGTTAGTTGCACATCCTTTACAGGACATCGCAAGTCAACCCCAGCATTATTTGGATGTTAGTGATTTCTTGGCAAGATTACGTTCAATAGTTTGTTATTGCTTTCTGAACGACCAACACCCATACCATTGTATGAAAACCAACGCAATGCGGTCTGCTGCCAAATCGCATACAGATGTGTTTCGAACCCAGTATGTGGGATTATGAATTGCGTCCGAAAGCCAGTTGCCATAATGCCGGCATATATTACTGTAGTTGTCTTGAAATTGTTTATATCCAGAATGATGAACACGTCAAGGAAAAGTATTGATATATGCATAATTGTCTAGTCTAGTCTTTCCTCTTGAGCCTAAGGCGGCGCATAGGGCAGAAGTCCTGTCTCTCCATGTCTGGCGGTTCGCTGCTACCTGTTGTAGATCTTGGATATTTACTTGGCCATTGAATGAGCCTTCTCTAATGATGGTTCTACGCAGGGTCTCTCTTGGTCTTCCCCGTTTTCTTTTCCCTACTGGTGACCATATGAGGGCTTGGTAGGGGAGTCTTGACTTGTCCATTCTGAGTACATGGCCGATGTAGTTCCAACGGCGTCTTCTTATGAAATTGGATACTGTATCTTGCTTAGTCTCTTGTCTTATTTGCGAATTGGTTCTGAAGTCTGTCCAGTGGATGGTTAGAAGTCTTCTAAGACATTTTTCTCAAACTTGTCTAATTTTTTATCTAAAGCTACCGTTGATTTCCAACTTTCACATCCATACGTTAACACTGGAATCACACAAGAGTTGAAGATTTTAAGTTTTGTGTGTTTGCTGAGTGTCTTTGACTTCCAGATGTTTGACAGTTTATTGAAGGCACCAGATGCCAGTGCGATTCTAGATGATATTTCTGGTGTTTAGTCCCCTGTAGATGTCATTTTGTTTATAATTGTAGTAATCATGAAATCAAATAAATGGGGAATGACGGCCACTTAAAGTAAACTAATTGCTACATATTGAGTTAGTTTACCAGTTATGAACATGTTTATATGGAGAACTACGACAATATATAGGCAAGACAAACCTTCTGGTTTATAGTCAGGTCATTTCTCCATTACCTGTACCCAGTTTAACCTCAGCAGAGAAGTTATAATGAAGGTCTATCCCAACCTCAGATTAATAATAATGTGACCGAATCAGACACTTTTCGGAAATTAAATTGAAAGAGACGGGGAGTATATATTATGCATAGCTGAGTATTCTTGTATATAATTTTTCCATAGATATCGTCTTTCAGCATAAACGGTATTAATTTATAATCTCGTGTGTTCTTTGACCTGGGAACGCAAATTACAAGTACCTCTGAAGTCGGGGAAGAGTTCGCCTGATGGCGAGGGACACGGGTAATAAGAAATGTTAATCATCACGCAGAAAAAAAAAATTACTTGTAGCAGCATTGTAGACTACGCTTGGGTTAAAAGGAATAAACGCCCGAGAAAGATATGACGTTCTGTCAGCCATCATACATTACCAATAGTTGTATTTAATAGTTAATATAAGTTGTAGCTAGTATTTGTAATAAATAGTTAAATTTTGTATATAAGTGTACACACACGATATGTAAACGTAAGCTATTTTAATTTATGTTTTTGTTTTGTGCGTTCGTTCGATTTGAACTCCAGCGTAATCCATACGCATACCACTATTTCTAGTGCACTTGACATATTTTTGCGTGCGGCTTAACTTTTTATATTACCTTCTTCTTCTTCTTTCGTTCGCTTGAAATATGTCTATATCTGCAATGTCGTCTCTTGCATGAATTGAACTGTTTTTTTCAGTTCACACAGTGGTCCATAGAGTTTATCTTCCACTGTCGTCTCTCTAGGCCAGAAGGTTTGCCTAGATATGTTATATTTTGGGCAGTCTTGGAGTATGTGCTCTGCTGTCTGCGACGCCAATCCACATGTGCACATGGCTGTTTCACCAATCTTGAATTTTTTATACATGTGGTCGCGTAATCTATTGTGTCCTGTTCTGAGGCGCAGAATAATGACTTGTTCTGGTCTGTACAGAACGTGGTAGTCATCTTGAGCAGATTTTGGTGGCTTTCTGACTGATTTGATCATTCTTTTCTTTTGGTGGTATGTAACGGGCACATCAGGCTGTTCTTCTTTGGCTCCTTCCTTAGCCAATTGATCAGCTCTGTCGTTTCCGGGTACTCCACAGTGGGATGGTATCCACTGTATGGTGACCTTATGCTGACTGCTAAGTTCAGAAAGTAGTGTCCTTAGTACTGGCAATTTCCCAGACAGGAGCGCCTCGAGTACTGATTTTGCATCTGTCAATAGCACCACAGGTTGTGTACCATTGCTGGTATTTAGTAATTTCTCTGTTGCTATCTTGATTGCCTCAATTTCAGCATCATAGTTATGGCAGTACTTTCCTGTCGGTACTCTGGCTGTGTCCCTAGTATTATTTGGGTATTCTATGTACACTCCCGCTCCTCCATTTCGAACAGCATTTTGTGCTGACCCATCTGTGTAGACTCGGATCCAGAGGTCCTGTGGGTATTCTTCATCAAGGAAGCTGAGAGTGGCTGTTCTGCGCTGCACACTGTTCTGTTCTTCCTTGTCAAATATTCCTCTCACTTTTGTCTGGATTTGTAATGATAGTCTATGTTCATCTTTCCATGGAGTTCGCTCTGGAATAGTTGTTAGGGGGATACCAACTGTGGGCAGATCGGTGGTTTCTCTGCAGAGTCGTTTGGCCTGGTGGATAAAACTACTTCTTTTCAACCGCCCCATAGCTAGGTTTTCAAATCTGTTCTTCATAGGGTGGCCTGGCAAGCTGAGGAACTTTTCTGCTTGTATTAGCGTTTTCGTATCTCTGCGCTCTCTCAGTGCTTGTGTCCTCCCCATCTTCTCCATTTCCACTATAGGGGTTGATCTCATCCCTCCTGTGGTGACTCTAAGTGCTTGATTTTGCACCTTGTCCAGCTCTTGTAGTGTGGTTTTTGATGCTGAACACCACGCAGTTGACCCGTATTCCAGGTGTGGTCGTATGCTCTGTTGATAAACTTTGCTAAGTATTTTCCCACTGGCTCCCCATGTGGTTCCACTTAGCTTTCTCAGGATGGCTATTTTCCTTCTGGCTTTTGCTACTGCTTTGTTGATGTGCTTTCTCCATGTCAGCCTGCCATCAAATGTTACTCCAAGGTATGTTGGTTCTTTATCTTCTCTTAGGGGTGTTCCATTTATCTGGATGATCCCTGCCTTTTGTTTTGGAGAGAGGGTAAATAGAGTGGTGCTGCACTTGTCAGTGTTTATGCTGACACACCATCTATTTGCCCATGCAACAAATGTATCTACAGCTCTTTGTAGCAATCTGGTGGCCACTGATGCATGTTCATTTGTGCTCCATAGAACCAGGTCATCGGCGTACATTGCCGCTTTAATTCCATGCGGTAGATTAGCAACAAGATCATTGATGAAGATTAGAAAAAGTGTGGGGGACAAGACTCCGCCCTGGGGAACACCGTGACGCAGTAGTACTTTCTTGCTCTTGAGTCCGTCTATCTGTACTCGGGCTCTTCTGTTGTGCAAGTATGCTTTCACCCATTTGTACATTCTTCCATTGACTTTGCAGTTTCTCAGTTTCTTCATCAGACCTTCTTTCCAGACTTTGTCAAAGGCTTTCTTCAGATCTATCCATGCCGCAAGCACCAGCTTCTTCTCTTGGAATGCATCCTCAATTTCTTGAGAGAGGTAGGTTGTCTGATCTTCCGTAGAGTAGCACTGCCTAAAGCCAGCCTGCTGTGGCACAAGGATGTTTTTACTTTCAATGTACCACTGCAGTCTGTGATTGATGATGCGCTCCATTGTTTTGCAGAGACAGCTGGTGAGGCTAATTGGTCTGTAGCTAGAGGCAATGGAACTATCTTTCCCTGATTTTAGGAGGGGTATCATGATTGCTTCTCTCCAGGCTTGTGGAACACTGCCTAAGGTCCAGCTGTTATTGAAGATCTGCAACAGCTTTGCTTTGGCCTCTGTTCCTAGGTTCCTGATAATTTCATTGGAGATACCATCAGCTCCTGGTGACTTTCTCATTTTCAGTTTTGATATGGCTAGCTCCAGTTCGCTGATTGTGATGGGTGCCTCCAGGACCTCATGTACTATTTCCTTCTGTCCTGTATGTTGCCGTTTCTCTCGAATCTCTTGTTGTTTCTCTGGACTAATTTTGATATTGTTATCTTGTGCGAATGAGTCCGCAAAATGGTCAGCTGCTTGCTTTCTTGTTAAGATGTTTCCATCTTTATGTAGTGCAATTTTTGAGTTTCTCCCTGTGCCCTCATCGTTAAGTTGTTTTATTAGCTTCCACAATTTCCTTGTGTCTCTTTCAAAGTTCAGAGACTCCGTTTTCTCCTGCCAGCTTTTCCGTCTAGCCTGCAGCTTGGCCCTTTGAAATTTGGCTTTTGCGTGCTGGAATTTATTGTGGTGCTCTTGGCTGGGTGTGGCCTCTGCTTGCTTTCTACACACTTCCACATCATTATGCAACTGTTCCAGTTCACTACTCCAGTAGGGTTTATATTGTTTACGGGCTCCTCTTGGTACTGTTTCTCGCGCTGCCTGTAGTATGCATTTCCCAAACTCTTCAACTACTTTATTTATGTCTTTCTCAGTGTTCAGGTTTCTAACCAGTATGCTGGTGCGATGCTTGTACATTGCCCAGTCTGCTTTCTTGTAGTTCCACCTCGAGAGGGTGCTGCTTTCACTTACAAGCTCATTTTCTACGGTTAGGAAGACTGGCCGATGGTCACTGCCACCAAGTTGTTTCCCAACAATTCGTGTAATGTTCCACTCCAGGTCTGGTGAATGAAAAGCCAGGTCAGGTGTAGTTGTAGTGTGCCATGATCTCGAGTAGAAAGTATGTGGGTCGGACGGCTTGTTAATCAAGATGAATCTATTCTCATCCTGCCAGTCTTCCAGTCTCTCTCCTCTCTGGTCCATGTGATCATAGCCCCAGCTCTGCGAGTGGCTGTTGAAATCGCCACACACAATCATTTTTTCTTTTAATGGTAGTGTGTCCAGTGCCTGTGGGCGGTCACTTGGACAGTAGTAATTGATCAGATGTAGGTCTGTATTGCCTGTCTTAAGTTTAAGTGTCTGATACTCAGCCCCTTCCATGTAGACTTCGATTTGGGAAGCAGTGATGTTATTTTTTACAAGGGTCAGTATCCCACCTTTTCGTCTGTCCTTTCGGTCAGATCGGTAGCACTGGTAGCCTCTGATTTTGAAGGCTATATTTTCGTTGAGTGAGTTTCTTGCAAGCAACATACGCTTACTTTTTCTTGGTCCAAGATGTTTTCTAATTCTATTTTTTTGTTGCTGACTCCCTCCGCATTCCAGTGCATTATTTTAAGTCTTTGTTTAGTATGGCCAGCCGTTCTATTCTCAGGTCCCCTGGCTCCACAGGACATCTGAGAAGGACCTCCAGTAGTTGTGGTTGGACCCTTTCGAGACATAGGGCCCGGCACTGCACCTGCCTGGGGGTCCAAAGCAGGGCGAGCACCATAACATTTAGCAGTAGTCGACATTTTGCGTAATTGCGTGGTATCCTGATTTCTGTGGTGCGCCTCCTGGCTGGTTGCCTCCGTCTTCAGCACCTTTCCTTTGCTAGAGCAGACTGTGGTCTCACTCGAGTTTAGATGTGTACGCGCGCACACACGTGTCTGCGCATGCATGTACGTGCATACACATCTAGAGCATACTGGTTATTTTTCGGCGCCAGAAACTCGCCGTCGCCCCTTCTCCTGTTAGTTAAATCAGTTCCGCCACGTGAAGGCTAGGAGTTGGACTTTTGCTGCATAGGTTATGTATTCACGAGCCATTGGGTATTTAAGCAATGTTGGGCGCTCACCCCAACACCGCGCCTCGGCTACATACAGCAACATTTGGAAACCTTATATTACCTGTGTCCCTCGCCATCAGGCGAACCAACTCCGACTTCAGAGGTACTTGTTTACGTCACCAAGTCAGGGACAAGAAGTCAACATGTTAGTCCAACTGACCGACCGGTGTAGAACCTACTACTACCTTGGCATCAGCGCACCGGAAGTCTAAGAGCTAGCGCTCATATCCATTCGGTCACGCCGACCTCTACCTCGACCTTTTGACTTCGTGATTCCTGGGCAAGTTTTAGTTCAGTAGTTTGCCATTGCTGTCTGAACGATCGGCATCCATATCTTTAAAAAAAAAAAAAAACCAGCACCGCTGTGTTTCGAAACCTGGTATACGGGATTACGAATCACGCCCGTAAAGCCTTCGCCACGGAGTACGAAGAAGAAAACATTTTCTGGAGATTCTAAGATCATTACATTTTAAAAATAATATTTTGTCAATTTGAAGCTATAGTTTGTAATTTGCATGTCTTAAATATCTGTCCCTGGCCTAGGGGTTAACGTCTTTCTCGTAATCCCGTATATCCACGTGAGGAACGTAACCTGTCCGAGAATCAGTAGCAGTTCTCGCCGCGTTGGTAACTTACGAGGTATGTGAGCCGGTCGCTCAGAAAGCAATGGCAAACTACTGAGCGTAATCAGTTCGAATCCCGGTCGGTAACTATAGCTTTCAAATCTTATGTTGTCTAGTGCGTCCTCTAGTCTCTGCTTCCTTCTTCTCCTTCTGTGAGCCCCAAATAATACTATATGTGTTTATTTATGTAATTGTCTGAGTGGCCTCAGCGGGTTCCCCAGTTGATTTTCCTGTGCAATACGTGTACAGCATTTCTCTTCTTTAAATGTGTGTTACTATACTGGACACTCCATTACGGTCCGTTGTGTTTGTTATTTGACCTATGCTGGTTTAATATAAATTATGAGACCTATGGTGCTATCTCAATGTTTTGATACGAATTCTGTCCGTATTCCATAGTTGTTAGGTTCATGTATTCAAAGAGAATGCTTAGCAAGGCGGAGAAAGGAATGTTTCGTGTGGAATGGCTCTCGTCGCTTCAGAGGTCACAGATCGTTGGAATTGTCTGGATATTTTGTCCTGGCCATGCGGGTGTACGGGGGAATGAACAGGCTGATTGGCTAGCAGGGAATGAATGAATCACCCAAATAAACGAGAAGTAGATTGTGAGCTTTACTAAAATACGACTACAAGAAACAAATTGGACGTTGCGGCCAAAGCCTTCGTCAGCACAGGACAAACAAATACAAACCAACACAAAACCACATGAAACACACTATGACAATATTAAACTAATTAAAATTAAATGTACTCATCTGAATACTGTGTCCTAGCTTGGAAGGTCTGACACACGTAGGGCGCCAGTGGATCAATAGACCGGATGTATGGTACACGGGTCAAAGGTCAAGCGGGAAGGGAGTGGGGTGGAGACGCGCCCATGTGTGCGGAAAAGTGAAATTAGAGACCGGCAAAGATGTTACGGACGCAGATGACAATTAGCAATTATCGTTAAGCGCTCGAAACACCGCTGTGGAAAACCTATATAGTGTTAGTACACACAGAGAGGCATGAGTGGCGGTCGTTCAGAAAATGATGGCAAAACACCGAACGTAAATCCGCCAAGAGAGTTGACTGTGATGTCATACAAAGGATCTGCACGTACCCAGATGGTGGACTGTAAGCTAGGGGTGGGAGGGGTGGGGTGGGAAGTTAAATGAAGCTGTGTTGGACATTAAGGCCGTGAGGGGAGAGTGTGCCCAACTGGAAGATGAGACGGTGTTCCAATGTCTTCCGATCCCGTTCGTGCTAGCAGGGAATGCACCTCTTGGTGGTATTTCGCCGATGGACGAGGGGAGGTGGTCGTTCGCTTGTGGGACCAGGTGGAGTAGGCGGAGGAACAGATTGAGAACCCATATGTGGAAAGACTGAGATTGCGGGGGATCGGCAGGGGTTCTGGAAGAATCTCAAAACTGAGAAGGAAGACCAGGAGAACTTTTAATCAGATAGCGGTGGGAACGATTAGTATTATGACTCTTCGCTGGCTATTGAACGAGGGGACGGAGCACGTATGGGAATGTCCTGAGTGCAGTGATGTCGGTTCTTAACTCAACTCAACTCAGGTTCATGTGTATGATAGACACGACCAATGAAGACACTTTTTTTTTTTGGAATATCTAGTTGGTCGTACGTCGAAGTACACTTGTTCCTGCAGCGAGGCGCCGTCGTCATTTGGAGGCGACAGGTTCGAATCCCAGTCGGTAACTATTATACTAATTATAGCCTTTCAAATTTTATGTTGTCTAGTGCGTCCTCTAGTCCCTACTCCCTTCTTCTCCTTCTGTGAGTACCAAACAATACTATGTGTGTTTATTTAGGTAATCTTGCCTAGTACATCAACGGCAGCTGAAAAATGCTGGTGTTGACTGCCACGTCCTGTAAAGGATATGCAACATTTACCAAAAATGTCTGCATATTTCGATTACTTTAAAATCCTAAAAGTCACATTACTCTAGGGATGAGTAATTGTTGTTGTGCCTAATAATTTCGAGAAATGAGTAGTATTAAAAAAACTAGTAGAAATAGATTAGTAGAAATGAGAGTAGATTAGCAAGAAGTAGAAAAAGATTAGTAGAAATGAGAGTATTAAAAAAACTCACATTTATTTAGCTGGTTTCTATCCATGTTTGTATTAAAATGAAAATTAGACCTAGACAGTCAAAATTTTTTGGACATGTTATGAGAAGAAATGGACTGGAGAACTTAGTGACAGCTGGCAAGATCGAGGGGAACAGACCAAGAGGAAGACCGAGAGGGAAATACCTGGATGGCTTGGCCACATGGCATGGTCGAGACAGGAACACTGAGCTGATCCACGACTCTGGTGATCGAGTGAAATGGCGAATCATGACCACCCACGCTTTCCGGCATGGCACATGATTGATTGATTGATTAAAATGAAAATGTTACAACCTACAGTATCGCAATCTTAGAATCAAAGTCGTCCACGTCAGACGGTCTAAATCTCCCCCACATGTAAACAAGTCCACGGGTTCATGTGCTGCTTGCCTTCCAGTCTCACATAGGGTTTCATTATTTCCCCAATTGTTATCAACAATATTCAATAGGTATGTATTCATTTCCCTAGTAGTAGTAGTTGTATATCACTTCTATGGTTAAATAACAATCGGCAGTATGAAATACTATATTACTAATATTGCTTTAAAAATTCAACTGATAAGCAGGAAGCCAAAGAAGATTGATAAACCAACACAGAACTGGCGTCGTTAGCCGCTACACGTTGCAGGATTTGCTGAGGAGGGGATCCGAGCACTTATGGACTGAATGGTTCGATGTGCAACGAGGATGATCTGTCGACTAACTAACTGATTAAGTGTCATGGGATGATTAATCGACGAAAGCGACTTCCGGTATATACAGTAGTTTTTCCTATGCAACACTCTTGATGTAGAATTCAACATGTCTGCTACCTTATTAAATATTAACAACATTTAAGTCATAACCGTGAAACACCCCTACTTACTATTGTCCGCCATCCGTTTTTGTTAGGTATAATATAAACCTACTTTTCACTTTTCGTTTGGCAATGAATCTGTTAAATCATCACCATTAATTAATTAATAATAATAGCATGTATAGAGACTATTTAAAAATGAGGTTTTTACTTATGAAATCATCACGGTTGGATACAGCTTGACAAGACACATCCAACGCTATCTCAATGAAGACTGAACGTTAATTCTAAGCGGAGTTATTAATATTTTTGTGTCATGATCTACAAACAGGAAATGCAGAGAAATCTTAATAAATAGGGGATATTTTATTGCGGCTCAATAATGTACTCAATGTACGATTAATTATAAACAGAGTTATTAATATTTTTGTGTCGTGATCTACAACCAGGAAGTGCAGAGGGATCTTAAGAAAAGGGAGATATGTTATTGTGGCTCAATAAATTGGAATCTGACAAATTCCGCCTTCTATTGCTGTGGCTTGTTTATTTTTTAAATGGACAACATAGTTAGTTAGTTAGTTAGTCACGGTTCCAACTTCACAGCAATGGGTCGTCCCCATTATGCTCTGTTCCTGTGCCAGTGAATATCACATAAAACGCTCCCCACTGCCCAATGTGGAAAAGACAGGAATCTCAACAAACAACAGCCCGCACAGATACACTGCATAATACCGCCGCCAGAATGTCAACACAATAGTCCCCCACAAAACATCCAGTTTATCTCTGATGGAATCGGCAGTCATTTTCCCATCTGAATGTTTCCTAGATGTTCACCCACACAGTCCACGAAAATACAGTTCATCGTCGATGGTAGTGGCAGTCAACCAGAAGCCCAGCAGCCACGCATTTCTGCATAAGGCAAAGACCGGTCAACTCTGGGACATAGCCAGCTGCCATTGCTCCGAACATGCAGTCACGTTCCAAAAAACCTCGGGCAGATTCAAAAGCATTTCACACGAAACTCACAGCTCACAGTGTCACGCCACGCACTCACTCAGTAGTAGTAGGCTACAGTGTTGCTATTCTTTGCTTCCCTTATGGGCCCTGGCAACACACGGTCACATAGTACCATATATCAATGCATCCGGGGTGGCGAGGCCTAACTTGAGATATTTTATCTATTCTTTGATAGGATGTAGCCCGTGACCTTAATTAATAATAAAATGGCCGCCAGTTGTTTATTATTCATTAAAAGTCTGTCGCATTGCTAACAAACCTGGCAAGATGTATATTTTATTGTGCGTTTTGGTAAAAGGAAAGTAAAGGTCACATTCCTCTTTCAATAGGATATCAGAGAGGATCGACTTCATTGCACCAGGTTTTACCCCATATGGCTCGGTCTCTTTCCGCAGAGCGGCTTGCTGAAAGCATCATACAAAGCACGAGAGTCTCAGTCTCCAAGAAAAATGCACTCGACTTTTAAGAATTTTTGATAGGATGTGCTGTGACTTAATTAACAGTTAAAAATAGCTGCCCTTTATATAAATTAAATGTCATGTGAAATATTCGTCGTTAGTGAAAGAACAATTCATGAAAATGTACTCACATTGTCTTGATGCACCCATTGCATTGCGACAGCTTTCTTTTGTTGATTAAATATCATGCAATAATGTAAGTAAATAAGTTTGTAACTGCCTGCATAAATTAAGCAGTCACTTTCGCTAATAATTGATTTCTACTTCTGCTCTATAATTACACTATTCTGTATCTAAAAGTGAGCAATTAATAATTATATACTAACTTTTAAAAAAACCATAACTTGTTTCACAATATTTTATTTAAATTTAAATAAATTTGTACTGCTGCACTGCTAAGAACAAAAATACTCCGTACTTTCAGGTTTAGATAGATGGGTCTGAAAACTGGCTTTCAACATTATTTTCAGTCATGTGAAATGGTGAAAAATTATACAAGTACACAGATAAATTACTGCTACAAATGAAACCTAATATTCTGTTTAATTTTAGTAATTAAATTGTCAGTTCTAATTATAAATAAATACAGGTCCACTATAGTTTAATACTACCGCCGCCATGTTGAATTTTGTGCTATGACTGTGGTATCTCATTTTCATGGTTGTGCTAAACATTTTTTTCTGAATGCTATTGAAAGCCATAATTGTTGAAACTCTTCACATATATGTAAAATTGAATGGAGAATTCAAAAATGCAACAAAAAGTCAAGGTTGGTTTAAAATACAGGAGTTATAAGACAAATTAGCTTACTGTTCTTGACTAAATTTAAAGAAATTCAATAGAAGAAAGTTCTAAGCGACAGTCGCTTGCAGCCTAGCAGTTAGACCACAACAGCATTTATTAGAGTTGTTTCCTCCGATCTGTGACGTTTGGTTTTCAAATACATCAAATCTAAAGCAGATGTAGGTAAGAACTGGAAGTGACTGGAAGGTTGCAAAAAATCTCCCAGGAAAAAACCTTCGCCTTCCCCAACCCCCCAAACACAAAGTCCGGTAACTGACATTGCTATTAATAATGATAATATTATGACCATCATGTGCCATACCGACAAGCGTGAAATGTCATGTGCTGTCATCTTGATTTATGCCATGTGTTCAACTGTTTTCCTCATTAATCTTGCCAGTTGTACTAAGTTTGTCACTTTTCTCCTCATAAAGATAAAAAGTTAGTTGCATATCATTTACAGGATGTTGCAGTCAACACCAGCATTTTATGCTGTTGTGAACTCTTGGCAAGTTTACATTCAGTAGTTTTCCATTGCTTTCTGAACATAAGGATAACATGTCCAAAAATATTTGATCGTCTCCGTATAATTTGTCGAATCAATTTACAGTTTTCATTTTCCTTATAGGACTTGCTCATATATATTGGTGTTATTATTTAGTTAAAGTTATGATTAAGAAATTTTGTTTTATTTAAGACTTTTCTACAAAATATAATAATAAGACTACTTATACTTGAAATACTGTACATTAATAGTCATGTTTTCCCCTAACAAAAACAAAATTCACACCTAACTAAAGATTTGAACCCGGGTCTGCTGAAGAACTCTACATTCTAACCACTCGGCCAACCGGTCTTCTCACATTTATTTGAAAAACAATTAGAAATGAGCACCCTTAGTTTACCAAAACATAACCATGGAACAAGGTTCACATGCAGAGTTCTTAAAACTAATAAAACTCTTGCTTTGTGCTACTATACAAATACATATAACGATGAATTTTGGGGACTACAGAAGTTCTCAACATAGAGGAAAGCTGTGGTTTATACCTTGCAAAAGCAGAAACACTAATTAGAAAGGAGCACCCTTAATTTACCACCCAAAAACCATGGCCACAAAGTTCACACGCGTAATCTTAAAACTATAAAACTCCTCTTGCTTCATGCTACACAATTTCATCCTACAACATCGAGCATGAGAATGGAAGTTGAGGCGGTCATGGCAGCCTTTTGATGGTTGGAGGACAGCACAGGTATTGTAGTGGCTGGATCCTCGCCTCCTGACCCGGTTGTCATAGGTTCGAGTTAAGATAGTTTCAGACCTGACATGGGTTCTCTGGTCGGCCCAGCCTAACATGGCACCAGGAAATAGCTTGGGGAGTGAAGACGGCCGGCGTGGTACTGGTACATACCACCCACCGAGTGCCGATTGGTCTATAGAAATACTGGTCTATAGGAATACTGGTCTATAGGAATACTGGTCTATAGGAATACTAGCCTATAGGAATACTGATCTATAGAAATACTGTTCTATAGGAATACTGGTCTATAGGAATACTGGCCTATAGGAATACTGGTCTATAGGAATACTGGACTTTAGGAATACTGGTCTATAGGAATACTGACTTTAGGAATACTGGTCTATAGGAATACTGGCCTATAGGAACACTGGCCTGTAGGAATACCAGTCTGTAGGAATACTGGTGTATAGGAATACTGGTCTATAGGAATACTGGTCTATAGGAATATCTATCTATAGGAACACTGGCCTGTAGGAATACCAGTCTGTAGGAATACTGGTGTATAGGAATACTGGTGTATAGGAATACTGATCTATAGGAATACCAATCTATAGGAATACTGGTCTAGCACCATATGCCTAATGCACCTTCAGGCGTGTGTCAGGTGCTTTACTATTGTATGTGTGTATGTGTATGTGTGTGCATGCACAGTTGTATTATACATTCTTGTTATTGTATAACACTGTACTTAAGTATACTAATCTCATGTTGCTATTTTATCATTTTATAGTCTTTACATTGAGAGTATGCAGGATGGGTGAGAATTATATGAAAGATAAAATGTACCATTGCTTAATGTCAGATTATTTTCTGTTGTTGTTTTACACTTAAACCATATTCATTTTTTTTACATTTCATTTCACATTTAGGTTTGGTTCAAAAGCAGCCAAATCTGGACAGAGACTTACTTCAGTGTATATCAAGAGGAGCTCAGTGCAGTAATCCTCAATTGCATATTGATTGGTGCCTACAGAATAGGAGTGAAGACAAAAGGAAGGAAACAGATGCAACAGGATATGCTAGACAACAGACGAAACTGACGGGTTTATACCCATTAATCAAAGTTAGTTGCATATCATTTACAGGACATCGCAGTCGACCCCAGCATTTTGTGGCAGCTTGTGATTTCTTGGCACGTTCAGTAGTTTTCCATTGTTTTCTAAACTACCAGGACTCATCCCATTGTATGAAAACCAGCGCAAGGCGGTCTGCTTCCAAGTCTCCCACAGCTGTGTTTAGAACGCGTTATGCGGGATTAGGAATTGAGTCCATAACCCCATTACCACAGAGCCAGCCATTAATCAAAACAACACCAATACTCGGCCAGATAAAGAGATGCGAACTTTGACAAAGGAATCACCAGAAATTGTGGAGAGATTACCAGCTCCTGTTGAGGTAAGAACGATAGTTTGGGAAGAACCAAGGATGTGCACATGTCCAGATGATAAAACTCTACTTGATCTCATAGATCGATCTACACCACACCCCGCGGTAGATTTCTTAAAGGAGGCCCGCTCGTTATCACAAGCTGCACTGAGACACAGCTTTGATCCTGGCTTGTCACTATGGTTTCAAATACCTGGTTCACAAACTGGTTCAACTTGGAGCAGACATTGAATGCCGAGATGCTAGAGGGAAAACGCCTGTGTTGATCTGTGTAGAAAATCGTTACCTTGAGCTGGTTGGCTTTCTTGTTGCCAGGGGGGCAGATGTGAACGTTTTGGATTGTGCAGGAAATAGCGCCTTGATTCTTTCCATCAGTTTTGCGGGATCAAAGGAAATGACACAATTTCTTCTACAGCAAGCAGACGTTATGATTAACCATCAAAACCAAGATGGCTACACAGCTGTGATGAAGGCGCTCGAGGTCATGGACGTTGGCGCCGTGCACCTATTACTGGAAGGCTACCTTTCTCACAGATTTAGTGGACAATCAAGCCATGCTCACTACAATGACAGTGCCTGGACATTGCTTGACCAAACGGTCAACTGTAAAGGAGAGACTGCGCAACAAATTGCTGAAAAATATGGCCTAGGAAACTTGTTCACGCTGCTGAAAGAATGCCTTCCCAAAAAATCTAACCCAATCCAGGCAGCTGTTGGATCACATGACCTTGAAACTGTGAATTTCATATTGGATTCTCATATAGCAGAAAAAAATGACATGGATGGAGCACTTTTTCAACTGTTTAGAGAACACAATGAAATTAAGGGGAAAATATTTACGAAGGAAGAAAAGACAATGATTAAGAGACTTGTGGAATGCGGCGCAGATTTTAAAAGCTTTGCAAGCGACTATTGCCCTCTGTCCTTTGCTGTGGATGTTGGAGACTACAACTTAGTCGAGATGCTCTGCAAACTTGGCACGTCACCCAACCAGCCGATAATTGGAAATGAAAATCTACCACTGAGCGTGGCAGCGAAACATGGCCGCGTGGATTTGATGAAACTTTTGTTAAAATATAACGCAGAGGTCAACGCAAACAGTTTTAATAAATCTCCTCTAAACTATGCCCTCATCCATGGACAGACAGATTGTGCCAGATTTCTTGTAGACCAAGGGGCAAAAGTGGACATTACATTGGCCTTGAAATCGGCCGTAAAGAGCCAAGTCTCAGAATGTATGAAGATTTTATGTCAACATTATGAGAGTGAGACTAACTATTTGCATAATGAGCCTAAGGATGGAAACAGTTTACTTGTTGAAGCAGTGCGAGGTGGCAACCAAGAAATTATTGAGCAGATTCTGCAGGCGGGCGTTGACATTAATGAACCCCAGAGTTCAGGAGCGACTCCCATTGTTGAATCCAAAAATGGAGCAGTTGCCCAGTTTCTGATTTCCCGTGGAGCTGACGTCAATTTTGTAACAAATAGTACACAGAGAACTCCCTTGATGTATGTTTTAGAAAAGTTGTCAGAATACGCATATGCTGCATATACTAGTGATGACTGCCTAAAAGAGGTCTATCCTTGGTGTTACTAGAAAATGGTGCTTGTGTTAATGCAAGAATCAATGATGGCAGAACACCGTTTATGCTGGCAGCTGCTTTTGAAGGACAGGCAGAAATCCTACAGATGTTCCTGGACCATGGGGCAGATTGCACTGACAGAGACAAGAAAGGAAACACAGCTCTTATGCACACGACAATAGTAAATTGCTTGGATAATGCCAAGGTTTTGATTCAATCCATGAAAAACAACACAGACCAGCTTAATGTACAAAACAATCGAGGGCTTACAGCTTTGATGTATGACATGTTTCATTGTCATGGGGATATTGCGCTCTAAGTTGATAGACAGCGGCGCAGATGTCAACCTCGCAGATGTGAATGGAAACACAGCTTTGTTTCACGCAATATTATCTTCCTTACCAGACATTGTCCTGGAGAGTCTGATCAGAGCTGGATGCAATGTCAACCATCAAAACAATACAGGTTTATCGCCCCTGATGCTAGCAGTTAGACGGCGCAATTATGAAGATGCAGTTCCTTTACTCCTTGCTTCAGGAGCAGATGTGAACGCAGTCAACCATAAAGATACTTCAAAAGCTGCACTTTCATATTTCAACAATAATCTTAACTGCAGAGTTATTTCTTCTTTAGAAGCAATTCTAGATAGAGGAGCAAATGCTGCGTACCTAAGTCCGTGCGTTATTTTTACTATTATTTCAATGTATCCTTATTATACACTGATTCACAAATTGATTAAGTATGGTTTAACACCTTTTTATTACAGCTTTGATGAAATGTCAATAATGCTTACAGACAGAGTCTTTGCACTGTCCTCGGTGTCACCCCTGAGTTTAGCCCTGCTGAATGGAAAGGCCACACTGGCACGTTACTTTTGGGAGAATCTATTTCTGACAAACTTGGATTTGTCTCTAGCTTCAAATAATGATGTCAGGCAATTCCTTCAAGAAACAGAGTATGAAGAATGTCTCAGTGTTCTTGACGAGATAGGCTCACAGCCTATGTCGCTCTTCAGGATGTGTCTTGTAGCAGTGTCATCTGCCGTAGGGGCATCTCCAGGACGTGAGGCAAGAGTCCACGAGCTCCCTCTGCCCTGTCTACTGAAGGAAATGCTGTTCTTTAAATCAGGTGTAAATCTGTCCCAGCCACAAGGCAGAGATGACAACCTCAGCAAATCTTTAGTTGTCCCTGGTTTGGGTCAGTTCTACGATGATTTCCCTGATGAATATTCAGAAAACGAATATTCAGAAGACATTGAATATTTTAGAGAGGAACTCTATTCGGATTAAGATGAGAAGAATGTTGAGATAATAAAAATGTCTCGTGTGATGATTTCTAAATTTAGAATACTGGTCAATAGTTACGCAAATAAAGTCCATTTTCCAAGCCTTCAGATGCATTACATATATGATACGTTCACCATATTATGTATATGATAATGTCTCCATATTGTATAGACCAATCAGTGCTGTGTGATGTAGTTAATATCATGCCAACAATCTTTATTTCCCAGAACAATTCTGTTTGCAAACTCTTCTTAGTTTAGCAGCAAACTCTCCTTAGTTTAGCAGCAAACTCTCCTTAGTTTAGCAGCAAACTCTCCTTAGTTTAGCAGCAAACTCTCCTTAGTTTAGCAGAAAACTCTCCTTAGGTTAGCAGCAAACTCTCCTTAGTTTAGCAGCAAACTCTCCTTAGTTTAGCAGCGAACTTTCCTTAGTTTAACAGCAATCTCTCCTTAGTTTAACAGCAATCTCTCCTTAGTTTAGCAACAATCTCTCCTTAGTTTAGCAGCAAACTTTCCTTAGTTTAGCAGCAATCTCTCCTTAATTTAGCAGCAAACTCTCCGTAGTTTAGCAGCAAACTTTCCTTATGGCAGCTAACGTTCACAAAGTTAACAGTCAGGTTTATACAAAGACAGTGGATTATTTTCTCACACAGAACAACTCTCTGCTCTAGTTAGTCCAGTTGTATGTTGACTGTATTAACTTCTAGATTCTCACATGGAACTCCTCACTGCTATAGTTAGTCTAATTGTATGTTGACTGTATTAACTTCTGGATCATCACACGGAACAACTCTCTGCTCTAGTTAGTCCAGTTGTATGTTGACTGTATTAACTTCTGGATCATCACACGGAACAACTCTCTGCTCTAGTTAGTCCAGTTGTATGTTGACTGTATTAACTTCTAGATCCTCACATGGAACTCCTCCCTACTCTAGTTAGTCCACTTGTATGTTGACTGTATTAACTTCTAGATCCTCACATGGAACTTCTCTCTGCTCTAGTTAGTCCTCCTGTATGTTGACTGTACTAACTACTAGACACTTCGAACATCGCTCTGCTCTAGTTAGTCCAGTTGTTTGTTGACTATATTAACTTCTAGATCCAGGTGTAAGGCCATCATACGTACAGTGTCCAGGTAATCATAGCATAATGAGAAATGGAGATGACTGCATGTTGTCTTGACCACATGACATGCCAGATGTGAAGTGGTCAGTATTCGCTGGGTGCCTTACTTTCTAGACAACTTCATTATAAACAGTCTGAGATTGGGTCCAACCCAGTCACACTTGATCACGAATACATTTCTACCTAACGGAGTATTTATTTGCCGCACTGCATTTTACGCTGTTGTTCATTGAACTTTGATGTAATTTACATTGTGTAAGTACTGTTTGTCAAACTTTGCTGGTAATGTGCGTAGTTTAAGAGCTATTCATTAATGTTTGCTGATAATGAATGTATATAGTTTAAGAGCTATTCATTAATATTTACTGATAATTTCCACAGTTTAAGAGCTATTCATTACAGTTTGTTGATAATTTCCACAGTTTAAGAGTTGTTTATTCACCTTTGCTGGTAGTTTACATTATTCAAGAGCTGGTCATTAATCTTCGCCAGTATTTTACTGAGTTCTCTACATTTGCAATTGAGGCGCGTTCGGTGGGGATGGGCTCTGAGTCCACAATGATTGGGCGTTCTTATCCATTCGGCCACGCTGATCTCCCACTAAGACAATTATAAATTCCAGATATGCACAAACAGGCATGTTATATATGGGGGAGGGGGGGGGGGGAGAGGAGACATCAGATTGTCCAGGTATGTCTCCCTTCCTCTTGTCCTTTCCCCATCCATTTTTCCAACGGTCACAAAGTTATTTAGTTTATGTCTCCCAGTAACGTGCACAAAAAATAACTGTCTGCGTCTACTTTCTGGAAACAGTTGACAGTTTTCATGTGTTTCTTGAAGGACTTAGTTTTTCTATATGTCCATGGAATTCCTCACAAGAAAAAAACATCGTTAACACATAGCAAGGAGACTCATGTACAAGCCAACTATTATGTTAACAAATAACAAGGCGACTTGTCTACAAATCACATATTTTGTTAACACATAAAAAGGAGACTCGTGTACAAGTCACCTATACAGAATTGCAATGTTCCAAGCAATCGCTTCTGTCTGCAAGTGTTAATGACTAGTAACTTACCATTGAACTCTCTACTTCATTTATTTTGTGAAAATATGATCGACCCACAAATTATGAACACGGAGGCTCGTGTGCAAGCCAACTATTTTGTTAACAAATATCAAGGAGGTTCGAGTACGATCCATCTATTTTGTTAACATAACGGCCATCTAAACAATCTTAGATATGCTGACGATACCGTGTTACTAGCAGAAAGCGAGCAAGAGTTACAAGGCCTAGTGAAACAAGTAAACAGGCACAGTGCAGAATGTGGCTTATATATTAACATCCAAAAAACGAAAACTAATAATTAGCAGTGGAAAGGAAAGGCCATCAATGAACATCACAGTAAATGGGGCGATAGTATAACGAGTAACATGTTTCTCTTATCTTGGACATATAATAACTAAGTGATGATGGCAGAAGTGAAATAAAAATCAAAAAGAGAATAGGAATGGCCAAAAATGCTTTCAACGACATGAAATCAGTATTATTAACGTTAACATCTAGAGAGATTAACAATGCATTAAAAATGAGAATTGTCAAACGCTACGTATGGCATGGAAGCTTGGACATTGAATAAGCAACTAGAAAATCGAATAGAGGCCCTGGAGATGTGGATATACTATACAGACGAATATGTCGTATCCCATGAAAACAAAAAACAATAAATGCAGAGGTTCTAGAAAAACTGGGACTGAAAAACAGAGTTCATGAAAGAAATAAAGAGGAGGCAGGTGAAATATTTCGGCCACGTTAAAAGACATGATACTCTTATAAAAATCATACTGGAGGGCTAGCCAGCAAGAGGTAGATAACGATATAAGTGGGAAAATAACATCAAGAGATGGGCGAACATCAGCCTGACAGAATATACAGTCGGGGCGAGAGACAGACAGTGTTGGAGATATATTGCAGCCAACCTTCATTGTGGAGACGGCACCTGATTGATTGACTTAACAGCCATCTATATAGAAATGCAGTCAGTGTTCATGGCCAGTAACTGTCACCAACCGTTAATTCCATTGTGTTTTGTGTTTTTATTCTGTCCCTTGACAACCATTGAACTCGCTGTTTCATTTATGTTGGGAAATATGATGGGCCCATACGTTCTGAGTCTACGAAAACGTAAACTGCACCCAACATGGGGAAACCCAAACGTCCTGTAAGAGTTGAAATCTTCACCACCACCATCATATGTCTTAATAAACGGAGAAAACGTTCAAGTCCCTCCACAGATCGTGTTCCTGGATATAAAATAAAAATGCATAATGCGCTAGAATGATATGGAACAACAATAGTTGTGTCACAGACGCACCGTTCCTTCACTACTAAACTGCCATGATGCCAGACAAAGATACACAAATTAACTTTCAGTATAGTTCTGGTTTATCGACAGATTATCATCGCTGCACTTCAAACCATTAAGTCATGTGTAGCCATGTGCAGGACGTGACGATACCTTGGGTGAGCCCAGTACTAGAGCTCTATGCGTCGGCTCTGAAATTATGGACGACACCTTGGATGTCGGGAAATGCCCATCATCTACTTCTGCCTTCTCTTGAGGGCTGACCGTTATGCCTCCGGTTGATCTGAATTGACCAGCTGGGATGGGGATAACATCCATAGTGAGAGTTGACTGTCACAAGAAACACCCGGGAAGGTTAACCCGGTCAACAAATGTCCGAAGTCGGATGTGTCGACCGAAAGGTAAAAGTATCGCAGCTCTGCTGTAAAAAGGCACAACGCAATTACGTCAAAAAATATTCCGGATGAACGCAACAGAAGAAGAAGAGACCTTTCAGTCCACAAGTGCTCCGATTCCCAATCCCCCCCCCCCCCCCCCCAATCAGTATCTCCCTCAGCGTGTGGAGGTCAACGACACCAATTCTACATTATTTGACAAAATCTTCTTTAGCTCTCTGCTTAGCGCTCTTGTCTGGGTTCATCCCTTTGACTTGCTTTTGCAGCCTGGTCAAGTATGCAGATTCAGTGACCATTTGATTCGTCCAATCATCATTATATACTGTGCGCTTTCCGAAGTGTCCTAAAATAATCCCAAGTTTCCAAAACTTCTGTTAGAGTGGCTCGTGTAGCTGAGACAAGTAAGTGAAATACACGGCTCTTACGTCGTTCCAAAGTTAGGGTTGCACTCTCTCCACATATCTGTTCAACATCTACGCAGAAAATGTAATGAGAAATGTTAACGATGATGAGATCTGTGACCGCCTTGAAGTGTCAGTCATACAGCTATGAACGTTCACAGTGACCATCCTCCATGAACTCAGTACATTGTTATCTTTTTTGAATGATAACCCTCATTATTTCTTATTGCACTTCATATTTATCTTCTATCAATAACTACTAAGAAAGCACTTTACAACACAATCTTCCTACCAACTCTATGCTACCAGTGCCAAACCTGGACAATGACAGAAAAAGAGAAAAGAAAATCACAACAACAGAAATGAGGTTCCTGAGAAGAATACTCAACGTATCAAGAAGAGATAGATCAGAAATGAAGAAATCAGGACTAAAGTGGGAGTTAAAGCAGCACTAGATTTTATTAGAAAGCAGTAAGTCAAATGGTTTGGCCATGCAAGCAGGTTACCAGTCAACAGCATACCACAACAAGCAATGATGTACAGACCCGATAGAAACAGAGGAAGAGACCGACCACGTAAACGTTGGAGAGAATAGCAGAGTCCATGGGAATATCGATATATGAAGCCCATAATCGGGCACTCTCACGAAGTTTATACTTCACCTCGACACCGCAAGGTACAAGAGGAACATGATGAGATGAGATTTATCTTCTATATGTGCGTTTTAGTTCTTATATATTGGTTAACATTTCCTCATCTCTCTGGAGGCATCTAGTCTTTTAGTGTTTGTCTTTACCGTAGATATTTCCTGTACTGTCAAAATAATGTATTCCCTTAGTGAATTTAAACACAGAAGCCACAAACAATATGTTGCACGATTTATTGCCTGGCATATTTCGTTGCATCTCATCAGGTGCGCACTGCAGAGTTATATATCATGTGAAGTGAATACATGAATAATACGTAAGCTGAAACAATTAAAACACACAGTCACGGGTATTGTTCGAATGTGAAACATCTGTTATTCCCACAGTAATTTCAACTGCATCACGATCTCTCTGTTTGTACAAAAGCGACTGGAACATCATTTACTGTTGTTTCAGGATTATTATAGCATTGTTTTATTTTGTATTTTTATACCCTGTTTCTGCTTTTTTTTTTTTGTTATATAAGAATTAAGGAATCAGATTAAACAATACTAATAATGCTAATAATAAACATAATGCGAAAAGGAGAATTTTGTCTGGAGACTGATTGATTGATTGATTGATTGATTGATTTAGGAACCGACATCACAGCATTCGGGACATTTGTCTGGAGATTTTAAGATCATAAAAAATATTAAGTAATGTTTTGTCAATTGAAGGTTATAGTTTGTAATTTTCATGTCTTAAATGTCTACATATTTCGATTACTCTAAAATCCTAAAGATCACATTGCTGCTTAGTAATTATTTTATTGCCTAATTATTTAGAGAAATTTGAGTTTCAAAATATTTATTTGGCATGTTTCTACCAATGTTTGGCAATAAAATGAAAATGTTACCTGGCACTCCCGCTACAGTCACAGCAGACGTCGCCAGCAGCCCACATGTAAACAAGTACACGCGGTTTACGTACTGTCTACGTTCAAGTGACAAGTCTCTCATTGTGTTTCATGATCTCCTCAAGATTGGTCTTGGTATGTCATCGTTGTGTATTAAAGTAATATATAACAATGTGAAATCGCTTTACAATTTAGAAAACGAAAACCAGACAATAGGAAATATATAGGGGGGCGTTAAAAATAAAACTCTCAAATGGCGGACAATAGAGAGACGAAACGACCCTCTTCGACGCGGGAGACAAGGAGAAGGGGGGAAATTGCCCCAACGATGGAGAAGATGATGGGAAACCCCCCTGACGATGGATAAGAGGGACGTGCAGGAAACCCCTCTGGCGCGGGACAAGAGGAGACGGTAGGAAACCTCCCCAACGATGGACAAGAGAGACGATACAATCCGACCCCTATGCTTGACAAAACACCGTTGAACCAAGACCCAAGAAAACAAGCCCAGACGATAACAGGCGCCCCCCCTCCCCAGGACAAGCCCAAGAAAACAGATGATAAAAGACAGCCCCTCCCCACCCCCCAAGGTCAGCTCCGGAAAAGAAGACATCAAACGAGAGGGATGGGCAAACCGATAATGATAGCAGACACACCAGCAACAACGACAAAAGCAAAAAGGATGGCAAAAAAGAGGAACTCGGCCAGACAGGCAGTAATAGAAGCTGTCTAACGCACAAAAGACCATAAAACCTATACCGCACTATGAACCACCACAACTATAACCAACGTCATTGAGACGGGTTGAACGAGGTGGAAAGTTTCTTTTTTTTTGACAAATCGGAATCGGAATTTACAATTTATATCGTCACCATCCATTATGACTATCAATATCATTATGTACTCTTGCTGCGTGGTCTCGAGGTATGGTGTCCGCCTCGAGTGCTGGAGGATCAAGCCCCAGTAAGGACCGGGATTTTTTCTCGTGGACTTCTAGTAATATTTCCCCTGGTCTCTGGGTAGTGAGATCGGACGCCCGTGTGTATTGTTTCGCACGTAAAAAAATCCCTTGGCAGTTGGAAATTGAAAAAGAGTAGCCTGACGGCGCTGCCCGGGCAAAATTTCGAGTTAAAAATCTACCCCAAACTCCAAACCAAAGTTTCAGGATCCTCGCCGGTGCTACGGAGTTCGTGGACTGCGCTGAGTTTCTCCAAACTCAGGTTTGAGTTAGGAGAACTTATGGGTTACACCCGTGTGCCGTGATGTTGATCCATCGACTAAACTAAACTAATCATCATGTGCCATTCCGATAAGCGTGATGTGATAGTCAAGTTATGTCCTCTCGTCATGATTTACACCATGTGGTCAAGCCATCCATATCTTTGCATATTAATATTTTTTTATCTCTTGTCTTCCCCTGTGATATTTTCCTATCGATCTTACCAGTTGTACTAAGTGTTTCACTTTTCTCCTCATAAGGATAAAATGCCTGCAAAGATTTTACTGTCTACGTCTACTTTGTCCAATCAATTTATAGTTTTCATTTTGACTAGCATGTTTGATCATGATTTTCAAATTGAGTATTTACTAATGAGACTACCACAGATAGATAGGCCTTGAAAAACCAAAGCAAACAGTACCCCAGTGATACCTGTACCTGCATGTCAATTCTTAGCGCAGATGTTCACATTAGAGAGTCGGGATCTTCAACCAAAAATGTTTCAAGATTTTGCAACCAAGCAACTCTCCATTGTGTCCAGATATCTCCGCTTTCACTTAGAATTGACATACAGGCTTGATTGAGATACCGCTAGATTTGGTTTTTCACAGCCTATGCAACTATGGCATTACTCATTAGTAAATACCCCATTTGAAAAAAAAATGAGAACAGCACAACAGTAACATTTAAAAATTATGTATCATGAGTATCATGTCTTTTAACGTGGCCAAAATATTTCACTTGTCTCCTCTTTATTTCTTTCATCAACTCTCTCTTCATTCCCAGTTTTTCTAGGGCCTCTGCATTTGACTGTTTTTGTTTCCATGAAATACAACCTATTCGTCTGTATATCCACATCTTCAGGGCTTCTATGTGACTTTCTAGTTGCTTGTTCAATGTCCAGGCTTCCGCGCCAAATAGTAGTACTGAATATACGTAGCATTTGACAATTCTCATTTTTAATGCATTATTAATCTCTCTAGATGTTAATACTGATTTCATGCCGTTGAAAGCATTTTTGGCCATTCCTATTCTCTTTTTGATCCATTTCACTTCTGCCATCATCTGTTATTATATGTCCAAGATAAGAGAAACTTGTTACTTGTTCCAGTATCTGCCCATTTACTGTGATGTTCATTGATGACCTTTCCTTTTCACTGCTAATTATCATAGGTTTATAAGTTTTGAAAGCAAGCGAGCGCAAGAAAAAACAGCTCCACTGATGTGGACAAAACAATTGAAGAGAGGGAAAAAAGAGATTAAGAACATGAGGCTTAAGATGTTCTGAAAACAGATAATGAAATTCAAGAACAATAAAAATTAAACATAGATCCAATGCAATAGCTAAAATACAAAGTATAAATGAACAATGGGAATGTTAAGGGACTCTATTCATCAAACCAGCAAAGATATGTTACTGGAGAGAAGGTAAAGAGCTAAGAAAAAAATGGATGACTGAAGAATGATGGACCGAAACAAAAACTGAGTAAAATTGACAAACAAGAGAATGATAAGATAAATGTTGTTTGTCCATCATGATTGATGATGACAATTCATTTCATCCAGTGGGGTTGAAAGCATGGAGTATTGAGTTCTAAGATGGCTAATAAGGCCTATTTTAGCATGAAATGTTCTTTGACAATGTGGGCAAAGAATGCTTGACGTTCCAGGAGGAGGATCTCCTGGAATGGTTTTTCTGTCCAGCCTTTTCTTCACAGCTCTTGCAGTCCTCGTTGCTTCACAAGTTACTGCACCCTTGCGCAATGATGTACACCACGAATTCCGGTCTTTGGCAGCAGTCTCCCAAGTGTCATGATGAATTCTAAAAGCTTTTAGTGAGATCATCAGAGTGTCTTTAAAGCGTTTCCTCTGGCCCCCTTGGGAGATAAGATAAATAAATATGAGATACATTTGTTATGGCAAAAGAAAGTTGGTTAACCAAGCAGTGCAAGAAAATTGAATTAAATTATATTAAAGCTACCAAAACATGTGCACAGACAAATCAATGAGCTCACGCGAAGAAAAATAAAAAACGGAAATATATTATTAGAGAGAGGTGCTATAATGAAGAGATGGAGCTAATATGTTATATATAAGAGAATTATATAATGGAGAAAGGGAAGAATTAACAGGAAAAAAGTAACTTAGAAGATCCATCTATTCTAAAAGAAGAAGGCTCTGATACTGTCAAACATATGAAGAAAGGAAATACAGCTGGGCCAGATGGAATCACAATGGAAAAATTAGTACTGGGAGAATTTGGAGTAGATATATTAACAAAAATGTTGATTGATCTTTACAGCAGTGAATATTTACTGAGTGCGAAGAAAAAATAATGGAAATTGGTGAAGAATAGTATGGATTTGTGGAAGGAAAGAGTACAATCAATGCAATATATACATTACGAACACTAATACAATAATAATTACAATAATAAAAATATCAATAGAGACACAGAAAGACTGCTTCATAGATAACACCAAGGTATTTGATAAAGTAAAACATTGCATACATTACATTGGCACCTTTCTGTCTTGACAGACGATAGTTTGGTACATTGTGCTTCAACATAGATAACACCAAGGCATTTGATAAAGTAAAACATTGCATACATTACATTGGCACCTTTCTGTCTTGACAGACGATAGTTTGGTACATTGTGCTTCAACATAGATAACACCAAGGCATTTGATAAAGTAAAACATTGCATACATTACATTGGCACCTTTCTGTCTTGACAGACGATAGTTTGGTACATTGTGCTTCAACATAGATAACACCAAGGCATTTGATAAAGTAAAACATTGCATACATTACATTGGCACCTTTCTGTCTTGACAGACGATAGTTTGGTACATTGTGCTTCAACATAGATAACACCAAGGCATTTGATAAAGTAAAACATTGCATACATTACATTGGCACCTTTCTGTCTTGACAGACGATAGTTTGGTACATTGTGCTTCAACATAGATAACACCAAGGCATTTGATAAAGTAAAACATTGCATACATACATTGGCACCTTTCCGTCTTGACAGACGATAGTTTGGTACATTGTGCTTCAAAAAGGCTACAACCGATGGTAGTGACGAGTGTGGCTGATAAGGCCAATTCGTGCTGTAAATGTTCGTCCATAGTGGATGCATGTGAACACTTGGGTACTTGATGATGATATAACATTGCTAGTATTGGGAAAGCCAGACCCTGGGGACAATTTATTCTCTCTATAAGCTGATACTTTTTAAGACTAGTTTATTTCTGTTTGTATCTACGTCATTTGCCCATTTTTGCCTTCTTCCTCCACACTCCAATCATCATTGGATGTTAGGTTTCCGTCTCACTCCGGATCTCCAAATTAGAAATCTGGTAATGTCTGCATTTCCAGATCGAGATACATTTTCCAGAAACAATCTCCACAGATCAAACACTAAATGCGATTTAAATAACAGTCCATCAAATAAATTGTGAATAAATCTGGCAATTTTATGACAACATTACCCATGATACCCATATGTGCACTGTTTGCACAGAACTGCAACATGTTGATAGCTTACTGTGTCTTTCACCATTAGCATGACCCGTTCAATCACATCCAGCAGGTCCTTTTCAATGTCCACATCAGCTCTGGATACATCTGCTTGTTTGGTTCACTACCATTGAGTTCAAGCATAGCCCACACACGTGCTGCCACCTACATGTTCCCCGGGTTCCACTAGATTTTTTACTGGGCCTTTTTTTATTGAAGGGCACCAGATATAACTTCAGCAGACTGGACCGAGACTGATGTTTGGATTAGCTTTCCCTTATACCACTGTCCATCACTATCACAGGAACCCACTCTGACTTTAGAGGTGTACATCTGCTTGTAATGCTCGACCTGGTCCGCTGTAGAGTAATGCAGATCTTTATCATGAATACTGCCTCCATATTTTAACATCTTTTAAAGATCACAACATCTGCAATACTAATGGGAATTATTCTTTTTCAGAACTTGGTGATTGCAACATAACTACCAGCACTGAAAAAACAATGGCCGACTTCGAAAGAGTACTGAGGAGACTGCCTGAGGATGTAGTTGAATATCAGCGTGTTTCCTCTCATTCCCAACGATCTACCAAGTGAAAATGTTATTGACTTTCTGGAGAAGTTCACAGACATTGTTTTAGCTCATTTAAGTGACAGGATTCTGGATTATATCTGGCAGCATGAGTCATTCAATCTGAAACCAACGTTGTCCACTAACGACTCTGTTCCGCCCCACCTGCATGGCAGTACAAGTTTTGGAGACAACATTGAGGATGAGTGGCTCATTGTTCACCTTCTCTTTGAGATCACAAGAGAATATGTGGGGACTGTTGTCAGGGTCAGTGATAATGACGAGGAGTTTCTCCTAATAGAAGCTGCAAATGAGCTTTCCAAGTGGCTGAATCCTGAATCTGCTGAAAATAGAGTGTACATTTATAATGGAGACCTCCATGTCATCCCGATCCCTCCAACAGCAGAGGAATCCTCAAAGTATCCCTTGTTCACACCAACAGTAGCTGAAGCAGTTGCACATGTTAGAGACTTTGCTTGTGAGACCAGGTGCTCACAGGCAGTTCAGAATGTGCTTAACAAGAGAATATCTCGTTTTCCTAGGAAGACTGCAGAGAGCATCCATCACGTGAACTGTTACCTGCCAACACCACTAGCAGTTCTCTTGGAAAATCAGCCCGCACTGGTCTCTGCAGGGGTCAGAAGTTTCTACTACAGAGACCCTCTGGAGTTGAAGGCTTGTCGTCCCATGAAGAGATTCCAGCCTTGTGATCTTGTCAGGACCAGAGTAAAAATGACAAGATGTCTTTATGCCCAGCTTGTTCAACAGCAGTTTATGCCAGATAGGTCCAGTGGTTGGCCAGTTGTAGCACCTAGCAACCCGGAGTTTTCTGAACGAGACGTGGGAATGAAACTGGCGCATGGATTTGAGATCTTATGCTCCAGGTGCAGGGATATTGATAATGCAAGCTCACTGGAAACAGTTTTAGAAGATTCGAATCCCAGATGGCAGCAGTTTAAGAAATCTTTGACAAGCAAAGGATATTTCATGGGTGAGATTGAGGGTTCTGTATTACACAAGAAGCTTCTCCAGGAAGCCAAACAGTTCTACCAGTCACACATTCATGCAGGAGAGAATGGCATTGAGTCAACAGGGCAGCTTGTGTTAAGACACTTGAAACTTTTAGAGCCAAAATTTGAAGCGGTCAGACAGGCAGAAAGACAGTTGCCACCATCTGACAATGACAGCTGGATCAATATTACACCACATCAGCTAGATGAGATGATGAAGGCATCTGGGGGCTTAGCTGTCACAGATGGCCTGGAGTCACTGAATCTGTTCAAGGTGGCAGAGAGTATGACAGCCTTTGTGGAGCATGAATCTGGAATTGATGGAGCTGAGTTTCCAAAGGAACCTGCAGAAATTGATGATGCTGATGGACAGTTTGAAGGCTCAGGGCTAATTCAAGCAATGCAGAAGATATTTGAATTCCCTGTACCAGAACGTCCACCTAGACAAGAGGGTAAGAAACCTAACTCTGTTAAGCCTTCTGCCCCTCTGCCCTCACCACCAACAACAGTGGAGAAGAGAGATAAGAAAATAGTGGCCTTGATGGAAGCAATGGATAGAGAATTAGGAGCTACAGATGTTGGCAAGAGTTTCGAAAGAGAACCAAAACGGGCCAAGCCAAAACATCCCAGCAAACCTCGACCACCATCAAGACCAACAAAACCTATTCCAAAGACAGCCAAGAGGAACATAGAAGGTGAAGACGATGATTTCCAGCCAGTGGATATAAATCTGACTCTGGTAAAAAATACTTTAGAATCCTATAAGGCACAGCAAGGCTTGCCGGGGCCAGCTTCAAATATACTAGCAGGCTTTGGTATCAAGCTCCCACAGGATCAGGTTGATGGATGGACATAAATGGATGACAGAGAGGAGATAATGCATTCTGGCATCACCTTCCATGCTATGGGGGACCAGGTACGTGCAGGATGTACTGCCAGGTGAGATTGTGAAGATCAGCAAGAACGGGATATTTTCTTGGTGTATCATTCCCAGGATGGAATTTATACCCCCAGCATTTTGTATCTTTGAGTACGTTTACTTTGCTTGGCCAGATACTGTGTTTGAAGGTCAAATGGTATCAAGTGTGGAGACGCTGCGGGCGGCAGTTAGCAGAAGAGTGACCCGTGAATGTGGACCTGGTCAGAACGGTACCCGAGTCTGCCACACCTGCAGCCATGGAGTATGCAAATGCTCTAAATATCCCCTATCTGGAGGTGCTGTGCAAGAACAAAAATATCGGCCAGACATTTATTCAGCCATTCACGTGCTTGAGAAGGCTCAGGGTCATCAAGAAGTTTGGACCTTTGATTGACAACTTCTGTGGCAAAAAGATTGTCTTAATTGATGGCTCTATTGTCAAAGGCCACACAGTGACTGCATTTGTGGCACTGATAAAAGGATGTGGAGCAAAGGAGGTGGCACCACCTCCTGTGAAATACCCCTGCTACATCAACATCCCGACCATAGAGGAGCTCATCGCTAACAGGGTATACCCATGGAGAAGATTGTAGAAGAATTTGGACCAGACACTGTTCAATACCTCTCTCTAGACCAGTGGTTCTCAACCGGTGGAGAATTTCCCCCCCAGGGGGGAATTTTAGGGTCTGATGGGGGGGGGGGGGGGGGGGTGTTAGGTTTATTTCAAGATTGCATTAATACAAGAAGCAGTTACTTGATATTGTTTTTCCCTCTAAATTTTACAGTTCTGTACCTCTCGCCATAATGAAATTTGTTTCATAATGTAAGTAGACCTGTAAATCACGTTTTATTTAGATGTCTAGGCTTGTTCTAGTATGTGGTATTAAATTTAGCTTCCATTTTTTGTATATGCTGTGTAAGGTAAGGGTGGGGGAGGGAGGGGAGAATTTATAGGGAGGAAATTCAAAAGGGAGTGGGGGAAATGACATTCTGACCATATGGTAAAGAAGGGCATGGGCCAAAAAAGGTTGAGAACCTGGGCATATATCAGCATAGTTGATCCCAGACACCTGGGCTGAGATCAGATTGTAAATTTGGTGTTGACCGTGTTTTAACCGGTGGACATTAGAGCGGAAATCAGTTCAGTCTTTGATGTATATAGAGTAAATAATGGTTCAGGATAATCAAGAAGTTTTGGACCTTTGATTGACAACTGGGTTCATTTTCTCGCATCAAGTCACAGCATGAAGGCAGCTGATTATTCCAAACTGGGAGCTAAGGTTATTGAAGGCAAGACTAAAGTTATCTGTGACCTTGTGAACCACCCAGGACAAGTGTTGGTGGTGTCTGAAGATCAAATCACCGCAGGAGATGGCGAGAAAGCCCACGATTTGGCAGGGAAAGCCAAAATTTCAACCTCAACCGCTGCTTTCAGTTTTAACTATTTAAATGAAGTAGGCATCAGAACACATTTCATCAAGCAGTGTGGAGAGCGTTCATTTCTGGCCAAGAGGTTGGAAACATTTTTCAAGGACGAGGCCAGCCACGACTCCACAGTGGTCGTTTCAATAATATCTGGCATATTACTGGTAAGTGGTCATGCATCCCTAGCTCCACATTTTAACATGTGGTTTAACAAATCTGATCAGACTTCACTATTGTATAAAAACGTGTTCCACATATTAACGACACGAGGCTGCACAAGTAGACATTCTACAGACACCAACCCTGGACAGATACAGTCACATGGGCAAATCATCAGCTTTTTCACCTTGTTTGAGGGGGATGGCACGGCACTCTTAAAATGCTTCACCACGTCGAGATCAGCAAATGTGTTCCTGCAAATGGACCTATATAAACTGCAAAGGCAGAAGAGTTAACATTTCTGGAAGGCCAGACTAGCTGGAGATATAGTACTTGCTGGTTGAGTCATTAATAACAACCGCACATTAAGCTTTGTGTGGGGAAAGGCAAATTAAAAGTTAATGAAACGACTACCGAGTCATGGACGGAGGAGGTGCTAAAAGCAGCCATGAGTAGGTATAATTATGCTGATGAAACTGGACTGTTTTGGAGATTGCTGACTGACAAGACTTTTCCTTAAGAAATGAAAAGTGTTGGGAGGGGGGGGGGGGGGGGGAAATCAAAGAAAGAATTACAATTGGTGTGTATACAACTATGGATGGTTCAGGATAATTCCATTACTTGTAACCAATACTAAAGAACAAACATGTATCAATAACTACTAAGAAAGCACTTTACAACACAATCTTCCTACCAACTCTCTGCTACCAATGCCAAACCTGGACAATGACAGAAAAAGAGAAAAGAAAAATCACAACAACAGAAATGAGGTTTCTGAGAAGAATACTCAACGTATCAAGAAGAGATAAGATCAGAAATGAAGAAATCAGGACTAAAATAGGGGTTAAAGCTGCTCTAGATTTTATTAGAAAGCAGCAAGTCAAATGGTTTGGCCATGCAAGTAGGCTACCAGTCAACAGCATGCCACAACAAGCAATGATGTACAGACCAGATGGAAACAGAGGAAGAGGCCGACCACGTAAACGTTGGACTGAGGGAATAACAGAATCCATGGGAATGTCGATATACGAAGCCCATAACCGGGCACTCTCACGAAGTTTATACTTCACCTCGACACCGCAAGGTACAAGAGGAACATGATGAGATGAGTAATCAGTAAATTAAAATCTGAACTCTGTTTTAAAGGTTTAAAAAAATTATGTGTTGATTATGCAGCTGATTCAAAAGCCTGGATGATCACAGACATTTTCAACAAGTGGCTCCGTGCATTTGATCATTCTATGGAACGTCAAAATATCGCAAAGTTCTCTTGTTGCTTGACAACTTCATCCCACTTAAATGTTCAAAATCTAAAAGCAACAGAACCTTTTTTTTTATTATGTGGTTGTTTCGGGATTTTTTTTGTTACCACCAAATGCAATATCCAAACTTCAGCCTTGTAACAAAGGTATTATTCCAAATCTGAAGGTTCAGTATAGGTCAGCAGTGTTGTCCAAACTTGTAGATCATATTGATGCAGACTTGGCTGCTGAAGACTTCAAGATAACCCCTGAGGACGCTATTGTTCTGTTGAAATCTGCAAGGGGTAAAGTGTTGCCTGCGGCTATTGTAAGATATTTTCTAACAGCAGGATTTAAAGTTGGAGATGATACAGATGATGAAAACACGGTTGTATCAAACAGTTGTAATGACAGTATAATTGAAACTTCTATGGAACCTTTACCTTTCACAAATGGAAGTTTCAAACTGCATGGGAAAATTAGGATGTACATAAGGCAGGCTGGATGCCAAGATTTAATTTATAATTTCTTTGAATTTAAAGATGTCATTGAAAGACATTTTATTAACCCTTAAAATTTGTAACTTTAAAAAATTTAATATTTATTAAGTGCAGATACTAAAATACAGATAAAAATTGCAGCTTTTTCATTTCAAATGATAAAATGTGCTGGTATAGCCACCTTTGTTCATTAACACTTTTGGTGATTTACATATTTTCTGTGTCATATATCTTTCATACTGAAGGCTAATTCATTATTGTATTGTAATTTGTAAATGCATTGCCACATGCTTGAGCTCTTATAAGAGGAATTTCTGATAAGAAGAACTATTTCTCGGGTCCCAGGTGAGTTCGCCTGATTAGGTTCCATCACTCCCATCATTACCCAGGGTCTCTGAAAAAAAAAAAAAAACAACTAGACACGCAATACATGATATCATGTCCAGCAGCAGAGGAAGATTTGCCGCCCTGAGACTATTTCTGGCAGATTACTCTCAGCACGCCAACATTTGTTGTGAAGATGGTCAATCAATGGTTTCTTGAGGTCATGCGACTGTTCAGAGCTTGATGAAGACTGAAAGGATTTATGCCTGCAAAGTGAGCTGATTTTATTTGATTATATTCTATATTCAGAAAGCAATAGCAAACTGCTGAACGTAAACTTGCCAATAAGTCACAACAGCAAAGAAATGTTGGTGATGACTGCAACGTCCTGTAAAGGATATGCAACTAACTTTTTTATATACTGTATGCCATCACATTTACTGCTCCTTTCCATCTGAATGTGTAGGGAGAAAAAGTGTTGATTTCATGAATATGCTGGTGAAAGTAAAAAGATTTTACATGCATGTTGTATACAAATTGAATAACTGTATGTGAAAACATGAAATACCTTGAGATAATAAAATAACTAGATGCAGATAATGTGATGGTGTTCTGTCTTTGTTTAAGCTGTTGACATGTTTAAGGAGCCGTGGTTGAGAGTTGTTCAATCTCAGCATGCTACTGGCCATCATTCCAAGAACCTTTAGTATCTAATGATCCATCGCACGCTCCTTGATCTTTAAGGAAGTGAGATTTGATACCAAGCCTCTGATAAGGGTGAAGAACAAGTCATGCACAAGTAAATTAAAGCAACTGATTTTGTTAGAAAGGAAAACCTACCCACATGTAGCAAGTGGAGATCGATTTAGAGGAACCATTGAGGTGCTTAACCAAATATGACGCCCTCTCCTTGAAAGAAAGTTGAAGAAGAAGGCATACAGGTTTTATGGTGGTGAAGAAAATCAATACATATATGTGTGCATTTGGGGAGTCATGTTGAATAAGTGTAGGCACTTGACATCCAGCTCCACAGCTACAGGCTAGATGTCGGGAGGGGGGAGGGGGGGGGGGGGGGGGTCTTCTGGGACTGGCCCATGTAGGAGTTCCTCAAAGTATACAGCTCATCTGTGTAGTCCTTCAGTATTTCCCATTTCTATTTGTGATCAGTACATTTGGTTGGTTATATTTTCCAAGTTTTCTTTATGGTACTGTAAAGATATCTTGAGGTTTTATTTCAATGCTGCTATTTTTCTGCCTCTTGTAAGGTCGTTTATATATTGTCCTTTATCCATGCTTATCCACATAACATTATTAGCCTCTGCATACTGTTCTTGGGCTGTGGCTTTCGTAGTGAATGTTTTGCTATTATTTAAATCAGCCATCTTCCTTTTAGTTAGTCCTCAGATCATCCTCGTTTTCACATCGAACCATTCAGTCTATAAGTGCTCGGATCCCCTCCTAAGTAAATCCCGCAGTGTGTAGCGGCTAACGACACCAGTTCTGTGTTGGTTTATCAATCTTCTTTGGCTTCCTGCGTAGTGTTCTTGTCTGACCACCCCTCTTTTAATTTGCTGTTCTCGCAGTCTCACCATGGTTGTAGATTCAGTCGTCAATTGGCTCTCGCAAAAGTCCATGGCTCGTCAGCCCTACACTGTAGCCTCACTTGCAAGCATGACAGCCTTCTCATTTTCTTGTACATATGTGGGTGGTGGGGTGTGTGTGGGTGGTTGGTGTGTGTTTTGGGATGAGGAATATGTTGATGGGTGGGGAGATGTGTAGTTAAGGGAAGTGTGATTGGGGTTTGGAGATCGGGGTGGGATGGTTGGCAAGTGGGTAGGTGGAGGATGTGCGGGAGGGTGAGTGTGTTTAGGTTGGGGGTGGGAGAGGATGTGTGGGAGATTGTGTGGTGGGTGATATGTGTGCAAGTGGGGTATGTGTGGGTGGGTTCGGGTTTTGTGTGTAGGTAAGTGCAGGATATGTGAGTTGGCGGGAATATGTGTGTGTGGGTGTTGGAAATGTGGTTGGGGGATGTGTGGGTGGGTGTGGGTGGGTGAACGGTTATGGGATGGGTGGAGGATGTGTGGGTGGGTATGGGAGATGCGTGTGTGTGGGTAGGGAGATGATGTATGTGGGGGTGTTGGTTGGGGGATGGGTGGATGGATGTGTGTGGGTATGTGTGTGTTTGGGTGGAGGATGTGTGTGTGGGGGACACGTGGATGGATAGGAGATAAGTGGGTGGGTGATTTGTCAATGTAACATGCATTGTTTATGCTTACAACACTCATTTGGAAATTTTTTTCCCTATGTGAAGGCACTATGCACTGATGAATGAAAGATGAGTGATTGGAAGGGCCGAATGTAAGACGGGCCTGCGTGCCCAATTTTTCACCCTTCGAAAATAAAGTTTGTTCGTTCGTTCGCTTGTTCGTACATCCGCATGCCCTAGCATGAAAATGAAACTAATCTTTGCCAGCCATGACCAGCTCAGAATCACCAACCACTGACTTCGGATCCAACAAATCTCTATCTTCCAGAGCATACCCATTAGTCACTAAGGAAGCATGCTCGAGTGAAGGTTTGTGTATCGAACCAAGTTATTGCTTTACTTACTGACATGGCCTCCATAGTCAGACTACTTGTGGTCAAGGCAAAAGCACCAGGATGAAGAAAGAAGGAAAAATCTTCCTTCACAATCCTCCCTCCAGCCTGAGCCATAAAAGCCCACAAACTTCTCATGCATTGAACGACCGAACCATCTGTGTAAATCACATCTTCCTTTTCATTTCTTGTATGTTTTAAAGAGTTTTTGATATTACTCATGCTTTGTTGTTGTTCATTTTTACCAGGTACATCTATTCAGTATTTTTGCCCAAATATTTTAGCCTACTGCCAGCAAACTTCCGTTCTCCTTCTACTAAGTGTTGTAGGACCTGGTACTAATAAGTGACTGACCATAATGTACTTGATTTCTGAGGCCACATTGTATATTTTGTGATTGTGGAGAGTTATGTATCTCTTGATCTACAGTTTAATTTTAATTAGATGATCTGCATACAACAGAGGTAGTGACTATAACTAAAGATGAAAAAATAACAATTCACCTAAACGAACATCCCTTGAAACAAGTAAAGAGTTTCAAGTACCCAGGAAGTATCATATCAAATGATAGATCAGAAGACGAGATTGAAAATAAGATGCAATAAGGCAAACCAACTCATTGGACAAATGGCACCAATACTAAAGAACAAACATGTATCAATAACTACTAAGAAAGCACTTTACAACACAATCTTCCTACCAACTCTGCTACCAATGCCAAACCTGGACGATGACAGAAAAAGAGAAAAGAAAAATTACAACAGAAATGAGATTCTTGAGAAGAATACTCAATGTATCAAGAAGAGATAAGATCAGAAATGAAGAAATCAGGACTAAAGTGGGGGTTAAAGCAGCACTAGATTTTATTAGAAAGCAGCAAGTCAAATGGTTTGGCCATGCAAGTAGATTACCATTCAACAGCATACCACAACAAGCAATGATGTATTGTACAGATCAGATGGAAACAGAGGAAGAGGCCGACCACGTAAACGTTGGACGGAGGGAATAGCAGAGTCCATGGGAATATCGATATATGAAGCCCATAATCGGGCACTCTCCCGATGTTTATACTTCACCTCGACACCGCAAGGTACAAGAGGAACATGATGAGATGAGATGAGAGATCTGCATACACTTGTAAAAACTTAAATCATTCTTAAATCTAAATTTCTTGATACAGACGCGGTCAATCTAATTTTCTGTTTTGTAGCAGGTGAAGTCCACCACCTTGACAGACACTGTTGCAAATTACCTTTAAACAACGGGTCCACGTGACCCTATCTACAAGAATGCGGACAGTTATAAATACTATAATATCAAACGAAAAGAGGGTTTTATGGGTAAAGCTGAAAGTGTCTTAAACAGACATCTTCATCTAATAAGTTATATCATTAGTGCTTACATATATACATAAACCCAAAAGGTTATCGAGACGTTTATATTCTATTGAAACTTGTCTTTCGTAAATATGTGTAATTTCCTGTAACTTAAGCATGCTGTTATGTAAGGTTCCTCTAAACTGATTTCACCCAGTGAACGGGCTCTATTGACCCATGGGCAAATTTTCTTTTCTATTAATTTTATCAGGGCGGTTGTCCTAGGGCTTCCTCTGTGTGGTTTCCAAGTGCTGTGGGATTTCCAATGTCTACAACTTGTCCACAGGCTCCTGTTTTTCGCCCTCATCTGAGAAGGCTATGCATTGACTATCAAAGAGAACAGGGGGACTTGTAATAGATACGGCAGTGTTGACAATGAACAGATAAGTTGAAAAACATCTGATGGCTGTGGAAATGTGGTTTCTGAGGAAAATGCAAAGAGTTCCACTGGCAAACAGAAAAAACCATTAGCAAGTTCTAAAAGAAAAAAAAATGATAACCGTAAACTGAGTAGAGAAATTAGACGAAGACAAGTCATACATTTTTGCTCATGTTATGAGAAGAAATACATTAGAGAACTTTGTGACAGCACTGTGCTGTTTAAGAGCATTAGATTTTTTTTTTTTTTTAGAAAGCAGCAAGTCAAATGGTTTGGCCATGCAAGTAGGTTACCAGTCAACAGGATACCACAACAAGCAATGATGTACAGACCAGATGGAAACAGAGGAAGAGGCCGACCACGTAAACGTTGGACGGGGGGAATAGCAGAGTCCATGGGAATATCGATACATGAAGCCCATAATCGGGCACTCTCACGATGTTTATACTTCACCTCGACACCGCAAGGTACAAGAGGAACACGATGAGATGATGAGACTTTGTGACAACTGGCAAGATTAAAGGGAAAAGAAAAATGGGCAAGCATAGAAGTAAATATCTGGATGGCTTGGCCACGTGGTATGGTTGAAACAAGAACACAGAGCTGATCCACGACTCTGGTGATCGTGTGAGATTACGAAACATGATCACCTACGCTTACCGGAGATGTTGAGTTTGGAAAAATTGCCAGCCCTCTGCTGGGAACCAACGCTGTAGAGACTGAGACAGACACCATAACCTTGTTTTCCACGCTGTTGCTGTTTGTCAGGTGCGCGCACTTGTTAGGCATGGTGTTACGTTCCCGACCCGTCTCATGGTTTCTTCTTTTAGGGAGTTGTTCATCGGTAGTTGAGCCGTTGGTGATTCCATCTGTCTCTCCTGGCTAGCTTTGTTATTGTATCTCCGTTGTCTATCACTTCTCTCAAATCTTGTGTCTTGTTCTGTCGTTGTATCTTCATGTTCTATCACTTCTCTCAAATCTTGTGTCTTGTTCTGTCGTTGTATCTTCGTCGTCTATCCATCCATCCATCATGTGCCATGCCGGTAAGCGTGGGCGGTCATGTTCTGCCATCTCACTCGATCACCAGAGTCATGGATCAGCTCCGTGTTTCTGTCTCTACCATGCCACAAGGCCAAGCCATCCAGGTACTTGCTTCTAGGTCTTTCCCTTGGTCTGTTCCTTTCGATTTTACCAGTTGTCACCAAATTCTCCAATCCATTTCTTCTCATAACATGCCCAAAGAATTTTGACTGTCTACGTCTAATTTCTCTAATCAATTTACGATCTTCATGTGTTTCTTGAAGGACTTGTTCATTGGTCTTTCTGGCTGTCCATGGTATTCTTTGCACCACATCTCTACAGCCATCAGATGTTTTTCAGCCTGACTGCTCATTGTCCACGCTTCACATCCATATAAAAGTATAGGTTCTATGTAGCATCTCAACACTCTTTTTCTCGTTTCAATTGACATCTTTTTATTGGTCAATATGTTTTTCATCTTGCTAAAGGCTACTTTTGCCATGGCGATTCTTGTTCTAATCTCTTCAAGGCATCTCCCATCAGATGTTATTATTGTTCCGAGATAATTGTACCTATTCACTTGTTGAAGAATATTCCCATTTACTTGTATATTACATTGTGGTATTTCGTTCTTCTTAGTGACGACCATAATCTGTGTCTTTTTACAATTTAATTCTAACCCTCGTTGTTCACTGTGTGTAACAACTGCATCTACTAAATGTTGCAGGTCCTGTTCATTGTCTGCAATCAAGACTGTATCGTCTGCATATTTAATGTTATTGATGCATCGCCCGCCCCCCCCCCCCCCCCCAATTTTGATTCATTCCATATCTGCAATATTTCTGAAAATATTTTCACTGTACAGGGAAAACAGATCTGGAGACATTACACATCCCTGTCTCACACCTCTCTTAATAGGCTGATATTGGCCTACTTCATTATCAACTCTTATGGCAGCTTGTTGTTTCCAATATATGTTTTTAACAAGTCTAAGGTCTTTTCCATCAATTTGTAGATCTTCAAGCATCCTTATCATGTCGACATGTCTCACTTTATCGAAAGCCTTTGTGTAGTCAATAAAGCAAAGGTGTAGATCTTTGTTTACTTCTATAGATCGTTCAATTACGGTTCTCAGTAAATACACAGCATTCACTGTACCCTTTCCTTCTACAAACCCACATTGTTCTTCTCCTATTTCAGGTTGTATTTACTTCCTAACTCTTTGCATGATAATTCTTAGCAAAATCTTCGTGGTGTGACTCATTATACTAATTGTTCGATGTTGATCACATTCCAAGGCTCCTGCTTTCTTTGGGATTGCAATAAATACAGAATTACATAATTCATGAGGTTTATTTCCAGTATCATATATTGTATTAAGCAGACTGGTAACTATATCTATTCCATATTCTTCTAAAGCATTAATCATTTCTGTTGTGACACTGTCACAAGACCGGGGGTCTTGCCAGATTTCATATGGTTAAGAGCATTCTGAACCTCCATCTTCAAAATTGCTGGTTCTTCATTATTATTTTGAACATCGTAGTGTTCGTCTCTGTTGTCGTCATATAGGTTTTTCACATAGTCTGACCATACACGTAAGATCTGATCTTTTTCTATTATGACTCTTCCATCTTTTGTCTTTAGGCAGCCTGCTGATGTACGTGTTCTTTGATTAGTAAGCTCCTAGATTCTTTTGTGCATTAGTTTCGCATTTTTACTGTTGTGTTGTTTTTCAATTTCTTCACAGTTTTTCTCAAGCCATGTTTCTTTTGCCTCCCTACATAAGTTCTGACTTTTCTGTGAATTTCTTCATATTTAGCAGGATTATTTTTGTTCTGTCTTCTTGTTTCCATTAGTTGTAAAATTTCTTCAGTCATCCATGTCTTACGGCCCACTTTCTTTAATTTTGGAATAGTGTTTTCTGCTGCACAACTGATTGAATTCTTCAGCATTTCCCATTGATCATCTACATCTTGAAATAGATCCTCGTCGGTGCTACGGAGTTCGTGCACAGAGCCGTGATGTTGATCCGTTGACTAAACTCAACTAAACTAGGCGTCGTAGGATTGTTTTATGATTGGTTTACGAACTAGGGCTCGCTCGGTCACTTGGTATGCTTGTTGTGAGTTTTTAAGGTGTTGATGACTCCATCAATCCATCTTTTTCGTGGTCTTCCCCTGCCTCTTGATGTTTCCATTTTCATGTTGTATCTCTTGCTGACGTCGACATTGGGTTCATTCTCATTAGGTGGTCGAACCAGTTAAGTCTTTGCCAATCAATGAATTTAACAACTGGAATCTCCATGATTCCCTGCCATAAATTTGTTTAAAAAGTGAGTTGCGTATTCTTTACAGGACATCGCAGACAACCACAGCATTTTTGCCTGCTGTGATATTCTTGACAAGTTTACGTTCAGTAGTTTACTATTGCTTTCTGAACGATCAGTATTCATACCATTGTATAAAAACCAGCGCAAGGCCGTCAGCTATCAAATCTTCCGCAGCTATATTTCGAGCGCAGTAGCCAGGACTACAAATTGCGTTCGCAATCCTTCACCACAGAGCCGGCTCATAAACCAAAACAGGTTCTATATCAATTATCACTTCTCACTTTCTGACATGCAACAATGTGATTTATTACACACCATACTTTTCACCGATTTGAATGCCGGAAGAGGGGATGGAGAGAAGGAGAAGAATTGAAAAGGGTGAAGGAGAGGAGAAGAAACAAGTAAGAATAAAATAGTGGACAATAGGTTTTTATTTGCCAGTTTGGAAATTTCCTTGCATGTCGATATCTGTTATTAATAATTACAACACAATATAAACAGTACATACATGTACATCTAAATCTTCGTGGGACACAGAGGTGTTTCCAAGGCACCAGGGCCAGGTTCTATAGTGGCCAAGACCTACTAGCATGTCCTCGCCGTGCGTCCTGGGCAACAGGTCCCTTCGGGGTCCTGGCTAACGTAGTAGGATCGCTGATTCTTCCGAAGTCGGAGAGTGTCTGCCTGCACGGCAAGGAACCACCAGTCTGCACACTAATAAGCCAGACATGGGACAACGGATACTCACGCAAACCTCATGTCCTGTATGACATCACACTGATGTTGGACAACAGGATGTCTTCATCCGACATACAGGACCTTGCGCTGGAGTTCACAGCCAGCGAACGCAAGCAAGCAAGCATCATCATCATCTTCCACTTTTGCCGTTAAGCGTTGTGGGGAGGAATAATTGGCGTTCCAGCGCCCGAACGGTGGCACTGGATAGTGTCATTCCGTGTGCATGTACAATGTCGTCAATCCAGTTTCCTTCACGAGCGTCCTCTGCTCTCGTCGCGCATGTTCTTTGATGTATCCCCAATGCTGGTAGTTGATGGTCTTACATTCTAACGAGATGGCCAAACACTCCACCATCTTGGTTACATCATCATCAAGAGCCGTGCCGACTGGCGTAGGCGTTCATGACTCTCCACAGATCTCTGTCCTTGGTTTTCTGGATCAACTCTGTCGTTGATATTCCTCCATGCCACCGTCGCAATCCATCCAGCATCATTTCTCGTGGCTGCCTCTGCCTCTCTTCCCCTCGATCTTTCCAGTTGTCACGATGTACTCCAGCACCTCTCTTCTCATCACATGACCAAAAAAGCTGTTTGTCTCTTTCTTATTGTTGTATATAATGTTCTAGCTTCGCCAGCCTCTTTAAGGCATTCGTCGTTAGTTACTTTGGCAGTCCAAGGAATTCGCAACATTCGTCTAAGGAACCACATCTCTGTTGCTTCCAATCTCGTCCTAATTTGTTCATTTATATTCCAAGATTCACAGCCATACAGCAAAACAGGTTCTATATAGCACCTCAGCACTCTCTTTCTTACATTCAATGATAGCGACTTATTGCATAAGATATTCTTCATTTTTTGAAATGCAGCCTTTGCTTGCCCTATTCTGCTCTTGATCTCTGTTGTGCATCTTCCATCTGATGTTATAAATGTCCCTAGATATTTAAAACTATCCACTTGGTGAAGAATTTTCTCTTCTATCTCTTCACATTTGGGTGTCACCTGTTTCTTTGATACCACCATTTTTACTGTTTTCTTGATATTCAAGGAGTCCTTTCTTTGCACTCTCTTGGTTACATATATATACAGAAATTGTATATGCCAAAGGCATATATATATATGTATATGCTGTCCAGGATGAAAGACTTGGGAATAAGAATTGGCAGGGCCAGACACGAGAGGTAGGCCCTACATCAGGAAAACGAGGTGCCTCGTCAACCAACACAGAACTGGCACTATTAGCCGCCGAACGCTGATGCATATGCTGGGAGGAGGATCTGAGCACCTATGGACATGTCCGGAGTGTAATGAAGATACCCCGACTGATAACTGATAACAGAAATTGTAATTCATTCATTCAGTAGCATGTCCCTTGTAGAACTTCGCTCCCATAACAACCGTCCGGAAAATTCTCGGTCATAAAGAAGATGTCCCGCGTCCGATACACCCATCTGGAGAGCATCTGTCACATCCTGTACCAATCTTCCCTTTGGACCTCATCTTTTTCTCCTCCCGGATGTATACCCCTCCATGATTGTTCTCTCCAAACTTTCATGACGTTTCAAGTGACCAAAATATTTCAATCTTCTTTGTTTTATCGTCTTTAGTAGACAACCTTCTTCAATATTCATTTCATGTCGTATGGAAGCATTTGTTCTTTTCTGTGTCCAAGATATTCTTAGAACCCGTGTATAACATGTATATTCAAAGACATTTATGCGCTGTTCAATTTTTTTTTTTTTTTTTAGTAAAGTGCCCAGATCTCACCGGCGTATGTTGTAATGGAAAAGATGTAAGCTTTTAAATATCTAATTTTTTGCTGTTCTTTCTGTCCCACTCCACAATATCGCAGCAAAAACAGACCATCGCATGTGTATTATAAGTAAGTTTATTTTGTTTCTCTCTTGTTTTTATTATAAAAAGTCACACAATTAAACTTACAACGAAAACTTAAGTAAATAGAATTTCGAAATAAAACGATAAATCGCATTGGCATACCACAAATAAAAAATTGTTTCGTCGTTAGTACTTGTCCTTAGATGCTCAACTTAGCTCTGTCAATATGTACCGATAACTTTATGTAAACTTTAAGTAATGTTATTGCCCAAAGCTGCTTTTATGTTACATGTATCCCCAAACATGTACACATGTGTATCTAAGGAAGATTGGCTAGCAAATTTCACTATTTAAATATTCAAGCTATTTACAATGGCACATTTTAGTAACATTTCGAGTAGCCACTTCTGGGAGAATCAGCAATATGGAATTCAAGAAGAGAACACATTCGGTGAATCAAGAGGTGAGAAAAAAGAAACTGACTTTTGATAGGAGACAAAAGTCGCATAATCGTGTTTCAAATGCTGACTGCTACAGTGATCATAGATTAATTAGAGGAAAATTACGTATACAGTTGTTGAAGATCAAATATAAACAAGAACCAATAAATTGGATATATGCGCAATGAAGAATGGAAAGGCGATTAAAACAAAAAAAATTCAACACAGAAATAAAGGAGAACATGCTTGGTGTGATATGCAAATTACAAGTATTTCAATGTGTCAATGATCAATGGAAAATATAGAAAAACTCGGTCAGACAGTGTCAAAGACTTAGGAGAGAGCTCTAAGCTAAGGAGAGCTAAAATAGAGCTTAGGAAGAGGACAAGTGACGTAACAGGATAGGAGACCAGACAGAAGAGACACAAACACTTGTCAGAGTCTTGCGTAGAGCAAGATAAGTAGCTCGTTTTCTGGCAAGTGTGAAGCAATATCAAACTATCAAATCACACGAAGTGAATATCCGAAAGTATTATTAATATTATTCACACGCTTTATTTACGCGCTGCATTTATGATCGCACAAACATCGCGCAATGACAATCCATAGCAATCATTACGGCATTAACAATATCACTACAATACATAATAATACATGCAAGCAATAAACATCTCAATTACACGTCAAACTCTTCAAGCATTCGAACCAGTCTCCCACTGTCATACAGGCTAGCTCTCAAGGCAGATTCAAACACGTCTCGCAAACCCATGCGACCTCTCCATTCAACAACCTAAACCCGTCTGCCAGTTCTGGCGTCCTACACGCTACACGCTCACGTCAGCTGGTGTCCCCTGCAAGGTTCACGGGGTGAACTCAATTGCTGTGCGTGGCTGCTTATCCGGGCGTCGTCGAAGACGCCGCGTTCTCTCTGCCGTGTTTAACATCACTCAGGGTTGCGTGTTGTTATGTTGTCTGGCGTTGGTACAGACAACGCGTCGCAACCTTGGATGTGAGACCTTGACACTCTCCACACCCCTTTTTCATGAAAGGATTTCCTTTCATGTACAATATATATCTAGGTGTTCTTAAACATGTCAAAGTCGAACATTATCCTTTAACAATTATAATAAATATATACAGGTGAATAGTCAACAATATGTATACACCAATTATGTTGCACTATGAAGTACAACAGTCAAGTACAATCTATTTAATGGGCATTACCTCGCTGTGACCCAGCTAGTCCGGTAGGTATCGGCTAAACTGGCCCCTACCTCACAACCAAGAACAAAAATACTAAAATAATCAGGTCAAGCCGTGAGCATCTCCCTCTGAGATGACTCCATCATCAGACCTCTGTTTAGAGTTTCTAATGAAGGTCAACAGTTTTGGCAATATACTGTCCATATCTAAACGACGTTACATTGACATGTTATTTATCAAGCACACATGTTAATGGTTATAATACATATTTACATATCACCAACAATTTAGAATAATGTCCCCTGGTTATTATACAAAAAATTTAGGAACAATAATTTATCGTCGTTTACAAGACATTAATTACAATTGCAAATCTATTTCTTAGTGTCATAATTTGATCCTTATTGACTAATGTGCACAAAAAGTCACGTTTGTAAAGAAGCAATCAAGTTACGATGCTGAGATTACATTCTATGAAAATCGACATATACAATTCCGTATATGGAAATATTTTAAATCACATTTTAATACAATTGTCATACATTTATAGAATTTTTAGCTAACTTTTAATATTAATATGCAAAAAATCGGAAGTATACAGCTGTACTATTACATGTGTTGTGGTGTCATTCATACAACGTTGGTCCGTTCTGGATGGATCTTATCTAAACGGAGTAGTAGTTGTTACTATCAGCTGTTGGATCGTCTCTTCCGCCTTCTGCTCGGATTGTACTGTCGCAGTCATCTTTCGTACCTTGTTAAAACTTCTTGGACAACTCGGTCTGGATACCTTCAGGATTACCTCACGTTGTAGTGGCTTGGTACATTCCTGGATCTTGTAGTGTTGTCCAGTGACACTTCTCTGTAGTGTCTGGTTGTTATAATATCTTATGTATTTACAATAATAATTGCATTCTTTCTCATATCTCACAGTTATACAACACATTAGTTTACATAATACTGATTCCATTCTTTCCCATATCTCACAATTATACACGCATTCATTCGCATGATAATAATAAGAATCACAATATGTACATAAGTTATATACATTGGGAGATACAATCTTCCCCATCACAATGGTGTACACAGCGTTACTGACACATTGTCACACTTGGCTGTGGTACTGAGCACTATCTACGTTGCAGTATTATAACCCTCTGCACTGTGCTCTGGTGTCGACTGGGTATTAGGTTCGTTGTATGGACATCTCGACAAAAGGTCTGCAAGACAGTTTTGTGAACCCTTTATATGGTTAATCTCATAGCTATAGTCCTGCAGAAGAAGGGACCATCTTGCCACCTTGCTGTTACTTGGCGTTCCTCTGGTAACAATTGTCAGCGGAGTATTATCTGTTTCAATTATGAAATGTTTGCCTAACAAAAATCTAGAAAGTTTACGTACCGAAAATACCATGGCAAGAGCCTCGAGTTCCGGTGTACTGTAATTTCGCTCGCTGGTGTTCAGTTTTCGAGAGACGTAGTATACTGGGTACAAGATTTGGTCGTGTTCTTGGAGAAGCACACCTCCAATGGCTACGGAGCTCGCATCACATCTTAATCTAAAAGTAATATTCAAATTTGGCAATTTCAGAATAGGTGATTTAGAAAAATATGAAAGAATTTTCGTAAATGCTGGCCTTAAACATTCACTGTTTACAATCACATTGGGGTGTTTATTTGTTAGTAGATCAGTGAAACATTTGGTCAATTCAGCAAAATGAGGAATAAACTGTCTATAATAGTTTAAAAGATCCTAACACACTTCGCAACTGTTTCTTAGTTGTCGGAAGCGACAATTTCAAAATTCTGGACATGATGTTATCGTCAGTTGATATAAAGCCATTTGAGATCTTATAGCCCAAAAATGAAATTTCCTGAAAGGCTATATCAACTTTGGAAGGTTTTATAGTCAGTCCATGATGTCTAATTCCTGTCAAATGTCTGCTGTAGTGCTGTTATGTGCTCTGTCATGTCCTTTGTGTGTATGCAAATGTCGTCCATGTACCAAATGATGTTAGCAATGTCTGTCAAAAGAATTCTTGTCATTCTGACGAAGGTAGCTGGTGCATTGACTAATCCGAAAGGTAGTTTACACCATTCGTATAAACCCCACGGTGTGGCAAATGCAGTCAGATGTATACTATCAGGATGTACAGCTATCTGCCAGTAGCCTTTTGTCATGTCAAGTTTAGTAAAATAACGTGAGTCAGATAGTTCAGTCAAGATGTCTTCACAGTTGCTCATTGGTTCTAAATCCAACTGTGTAATGCTGTTGAGTTTACGATAGTCTACACAAAGTCTAATAGTGTTGTCCTTTTTGCGTACCAAAACTATTGGTGAACAGAAATGAGATTGTGAACGTCGAATGATATGATTTGCTTCTAAATCAATGATTTCTTGATGAAGTTTTTCTTTATAGTGTATAGGGATGGAATATGGTCTACACTTAATAGGAACGTCAGATGTTAAGATGATTTGGTGTTGCACTAAATCTGTCTGTCCTGGGCTGTCAGAAAAGATCGTCCTGTACTCTTGTATCAGTTGTCTGCAACTGTCAGTCTGTGTCTGAGTCAGTTTAGGATTTACCTTAATGTCCTGTAAGTTGGTCGTCGTGTCAAGAACTGGTGTCGGTATCTCGTCAGTGTCGTTGTCGTCCGTCTGGTCCACTATGGAGGTGCTTGCTGCAGTCTCTACTTGTTCGTCTTGCCTGTGGTGATATGGTTTGAGCATGTTAATATGGAAAATTTTATGTTTGTCCCTAACTGCAATCTCGTAATCTACCGTCGAAATTTGTCGTAGCACTTTGAACGGTCCTTGCCATGAGTCAGTTAGGAGATGTCTATCACTTGGCAAAAGAAGAAGAACGTCCTGTCCTGGCGTCAGTGTAATAGTTCTATTTCCTCTGTTAGCATATTGTCGGTAAATAGCTCCTGATTTTTGGAGAGCTTCTTTGGCTAATATACATGATTTCATAATTCTATCACGCAATGATGTTACATGTTCATATGGTGAAATGGGTATAGACAAAGTTGTACTTTCAGTCAACATAGATTCATACAGAGATAATGGGCCGCGTGGTTGTGCACCATATAACATTTCGAATGGTGAGAACCCAGTGCTGGAATGGGGCACTTCCCTATATGCAAACAAAATGGCAGGCAGATAAGTATCCCAATCTTCAGGATGTTCTTGGGTTACCTTAGAGAGCATATGTTTCATATCGCCATTAATCTTTTCTACTATACCGGTCGAATGTGGGTGGTATGGACTGTTGAAGCATTGTTTAACACCCAACATTTTGGTAAAGGCTTGTGTAGCCGAGGAAATAAACTGGCTACCCCGATCTGAAAGGATGGTATCAGGGAATCCTACCCTCGCAAAAATATGAAAGAACACTTCCATGATGTCTTTGGAAGTTATGTTCTTCATTGGAATCGCTTCTGGCCAACGAGTACATAGATCAATGAGTGTTACAATGTATCTATTACCTTTAGATGTTATATGGTTCAGAGGACCAACTATATCGACCGAGATCTTTTCAAACGGTCTACTAGCCAAATCAGTAACTTGCAATTCAGCTTGTGGGTGTTTACCCTTTTTGACAAGCTTTTGACAGATGTCACACGATCTGCAATACTGTTTGGTATCGTTGCAAAACTTTGGCCAATAAAATTGAGTAAGTAACCTTGCTCTAGTTTTAGCATAAGCCATGTGTCCTGCAAAGGGTATGTCATGAGCTATATTCAATGCTTGCTTGCGGTTTTCTAACGGTAGCACTGTTTGTTCTATAGTGCTGGAACCTTTGGTGTAATACCGTGTTAGAATTCCGTTCTTGAGAGCAAAGTACCATTGAGCATTCTTTGCTACTCTTGGCTTTTGGCCTACAAGTTTAAAATACTTTTGCAGAGATCGATCGGCTTTCTGAGATGTTATAAACGTCTCCCTAGTTGTCTCAGGAGATGTTACAACTGGACTTACTCGTTGTAAAGCCTCTGTTTGATCGATTCGATCTTGCATCTGTGCAGTAGATCTAGTTACTGCATTTACTATATTACAACGATCATTCTCATCACACATTGATGTTACATTCACACAATTACATGTATGTTCTGGCATAGCCAGGTTGGTATTTGTACATTCATTTACAGGTGGTAATACATCATGAATGGTGATTGGTGATGAAGGTGAAATGGTAGTATCAATATTACAACTGACAGATTGATGTACTGCTGTCATGTGGTATGTCATTCACTTCAGGAAGGTTTCCAATGATAATATCGCAGCAAGGATTGGTTAATGCTGCGCATTTAACCTTTCCTGTAAGGAATGGTGTAGTTATATATGCCCATGCAAGTGGATATTTCTCTATGTTCCCTGAGAATGTCCTGCATGTGACATATTTACCACTATATTGTGATGGTAAAATATAATCTCTCTTTACACCAATGAGAGTACTTCCGCTATCACGTAAAACTGTGGCAGCTCTACCATTAACATACCCCTGGTGGATGTTTAGTTTACCTTTGGAGTTTACTACAGAATTGGCCTCCTCACGGGTAACAGGTATAGAATGGCCGCATGTTAATACGCCATCCTCATGAAATTGATCACAAATGGTACATTTTTCCTGATGGAACACCTCAATGGAATGTGCTGAGTTTACTGGGTGATCTTGTACACTTTCATCTTCTGACGAAGAACTGTCAAACATGGCTGCATTAGCCTTTTTGGTCATTGACTTGCCTTTACAATCCTTACGCCAGTGACCAAAAGCCTTACAAAGGTAACATTTTGTAAGTTTTTTGTAGTTCTTCCTTTCTTTATCTTGCTTAGAAATGTAATTATGCAAGTAAGCAGTGTACCCAGGATGTTGGTCGCACATATCATGCTCATTGTGTGTATAGTTGCAATATTTACACTGATATAATTTCTCTGCAGCTTGTTTATAAGGTCTTTGTTTGTTATTTGACCCTGCCTGATATTTGCCATATGTAGCTGCTGCTACAAAGTCTGTGCTGGTCAGACTACTAGAGAAACAATGCTTATTGGCTGCAAAATAACCAGAGCCACGACTTTCAATCTGTTGAACACTTTCACACTGACATTCCAACAAAAATTTAGAAAAGGGAGCTGGGAGAGATGCGATAATCTTATCTCTCAACATAAGATCAACTAATTTGTCATAACTTCCATTTACTTTGGCTGCTGACAGCCATTTAGAAAAAATATTTTGAATTTCTGAGATGTAATCAGAGAAAGTGTGTGTTGGCTTAGGAGACAACTTCCTAAACTGTTCTCTATAACCTGATTCATCTAGCAAAAAATGTGACATAATTTTTGCTTTAATGTAAAGATAATCTTCTTTCAGGTCATTTGGGATCGACTCTATGACTTTAAGAGGTTCCCCAGAAAGACTTCTTACATATACTATCCCCCATTCAGGTTTTGGGATTTTGTAATGATCCATAACAAATTCAAAATTTTGGGTGAATGCTGCTATGCAATCACCTGTGTTGTAACTTCTGATCAGACCTTGGTACTTTTTATGAGGTTGATCTTTGTCTGTTTCTCTATTAACTTTATCTTTAGAAGATTCAGCTTTAAGTTGTTCAATTTTCATTTGTGTTTCTTGCTCTTCTTTCTTACTTTGTGCTAAGATCTCAGCTTGCCTCACTGCAGCTTCTGACTGTTTTAAAGCAGCTTCTGATTGTGCTTGTTGAAGCTTTAAAGCAGCTTCTGATTGTGCTTGTTGAAGCTTTAAAGCAGTTTCTGATTCCTTTAGGGCAGCTTCTGATTGTGCTTTTGACGCCCTTTCGGCCGCTCTCTCATTCCGCTCAATAATCTGCTCTTGTTTCACAAGATATTCTGCATATTTACTTTCACTCCATGTTCTCAATCCCTCACCAGACATATTCATTTTTAAACCCATTTCAATGAAATCGTTTAAAGAAGACATGATGAACAATAGGTATGATGGAATAAATATAAACAAAATTACTTATGATGTTAGTAAGTTACAAATATTTATAGCACAGTTAATGTCTAAAGCCAGACTAACGAAAGTATAAAGAGAGATGAAAAAAATTTTATACTCAAGTAATCCTTGGGTACTGGGCTGTTCAGTGGTGCTCGAAATCACACTGGAACGTCTTTCGGGTTGACACACAAAAATTTTTGAAGTTCACCAGGCTCAGGTAAAGTTGACACAAAAACCCTGTACTTTTTAAACTAAACGAAATTAGAACGTTTGTAAATGTATGGTGTGTGTAATGTCACTGAAGTCTGTAAAGGTTTGTATGCTGTCAAGTATTATTGTTAGTCGTTACCACAATCAACAACTTTCACGCTCACACTAACCCTACTCAATGACATTCAAGGGCACGGAAGCCATTTTGGATTTTAGGTACAAAATTTGTTGAATTTAGTGATAAGTCTGAAGACGCCTCGGTTGGCTTCAAATAATATCTTCACACTTATAATTTAATTAAATCAACTCTATTAAATCGTTACTTTACCTTAATCTATGACTTGCGCACTTCTATCGGCATGTTCACATTCGCTTCAAACTCGGACAAAAAAAAATTTACAAGTTCGCATTTGGTTCAAAACCCGGACGAAAGCCACCACGTTCGCACTTGTCAGAGTCTTGCGTAGAGCAAGATAAGTAGCTCGTTTTCTGGCAAGTGTGAAGCAATATCAAACTATCAAATCACACGAAGTGAATATCCGAAAGTATTATTCACACGCTTTATTTATGCGCTGCATTTATGATCGCACAAACATCGCGCAATGACAATCCATAGCAATCATTACAGGCATTAACAATATCACTACAATACATAATAATACGTGCAAGCAATAAACATCTCAATTACACGTCAAACTCTTCAAGCATTCGAACCAGTCTCCCACTGTCATACAGGCTAGCTCTCAAGGCAGATTCAAACACGTCTCGCAAACCCATGCGACCTCTCCATTCAACAACCTAAAGCCCGTCTGCCAGTTCTGGCGTCCTACACGCTACACGCTCACGTCAGCTGGTGTCCCCTGCAAGGTTCACAGGGTGAACTCAATTGCTGTGCGTGGCTGCTTATCCGGGCGTCGTCAAAGACGCCGCGTTCTCTCTGCCGTGTTTAACATCACTCAGGGTTGCGTGTTGTTCTGTTTTCTGGCGTTGGTACAAACAACGCGTCGCAACCTTGGATGCGAGACCTTGACACGCTATAAATAGCTATAACGGGACACACTTGGGTCAACAAGGAGGGCAACCAGTACAGATGAGCTGGGGTTACCCAAGAGACGGGAAACCCACTTCACGAGGAAGGACCAAGTAATTCTGGTCAGCACAGCCCAGTGCCCAGCACGTAAACTAACGAACGCACGCTGAGCTAATTGGCCATGGCTGAACACGCCACGCTCAGCGGGCTCAGACAGAGACCGGACGGCGTAGGAATCAGACGTGTATCCGCTGGGGATACTTTGTAGTTGTTAAGGACAGTATAATAGTTATATAGTTTAGCTTAGCTTCAAGAGTTATAATATTAAGATCATCTCCTCATTCCATCTTATCTTCATCACATCCTATGATGTTTAATACCGTTGTGGTATTCCGCTCGTGGAGCTATTGTATGATCAGCTCCGAATAAAAATGTATCCTTTTGCAAACAATACGAGTGTCACTTTCGTGTAGTGCAAAAGAAGGGAATCCTTGTATGCCTGTCGCAAGTGAGTTGCTGACAGGCAGGATACCATTTGGTGTCAGAACCGTGGGCTTTGAACAACCGCCGAATACTATTTGGTGTCAGAACCGTGGGCTTTAAACCACCGCCAAATTACCATTGGACCAACACCATGTTACCATTTGGTGTTAGAAGTTTTTTTGTGAACCACCGCTCATTACCATTAGCCAAGATACCACGTTATCATTTCTCGTGGGGCTTGAACCACCTCAAAAATTTTGCCATTTAATTGAACTTAGCAGTTAATAAAGATAGCAAAGTACCATTTATTTGCAAGTATCATTAGGATACTATTGTGAAAAGTACCATGTAATTTACCATTTTCGGAAATTCTACAGAATATTGTTGATATATTATCTATGTAAATTATCTGAATGAAAATGTATGAAATATAAACTGTGATTGTGTACGAATTGTAAAGTTAACCATCAAGTGTAAACCATTTTGTCTGATACTATCATAATGTCAACATTTATCACATTCACATTTGTAGTTGTGCAAAAGCAAATTCTTTTCGCACAACAGTAGGAGATTAGAGGTTAAGCTAAAGTCATACAGCGCAGCTCAGTCAGAGACGATAGAAAGTGAAGACAAGACGACATTGACATTCATTGACGTTCATTTAGACTATCATACATTCATATCATCTACATTAATCATTATCATTTATATCACATTTGAAGTTTACCATCCGTTGAAACTATAATATTTCAATTAACAAACATGTATTGCACGTTACATGCATGTTGCTAAAATGTTGATGTTCCATTAAACAGAGACATCAGTTATAAAAGCAAGTCAATCAGGTGTGTATACGAAAGACAGCGGCGGAACATCCCGAGGGCCATATTTTTCGGCAGATTAGATGAGTATATTTTCCACTAATTTTGATATGCATCCTTAACGACGCATCCTTTTTTTCAGCAAAATTTGTAGATAATTAACACATAATAACTGTGAAATTGTATTGGGAAAATATATTGCTATCAATTGTCAGATAACATAAAGCCTTATAATGTCATCATTAAATGACTTCATCCAGGCTGGCAAAGAACTAGAATATACTGGAGAAAAACTAGAGAAATGGGCAAATGAAAGATACAAAGAAGAAACAGACAAATTGAGAGATGAGAGCAATGGAAAGGCAACACCAGAAAGAGATGAAGAGTTAGAAGAAACCACAAGACAGAAGCAGATAGAGATGGACAATGCCACAAAACAGAAGCAGATAGAGATGGACAATGCCACAAAACAGAAGCAGATAGAGATGGACGATGCCACAAAACAGAAGCAAATAGAGGTAGTCACAAACGAAGTTAAAGATGAAAGAAATGGAGATTGACTCTAACACCCAGATAGCCTCTACCAAACTGAAAAGTCAGGAAGAACAAAATAAATTCTCTAACTATAAAGGGGTCATCAAGCCCTTCAGTCAAGGCGATTCAATATCAGCTTGGACGGAGAATGTAGAATTTCAGCTTAGAACTCAGAAAATACCATTACAAGATTGGGCAATGATCTACATGAGAAACCTCAGTGGGGAGCCATTAAAGGTCATAGAATCAATACCAACAGAACTAAGAAGTAACTATCAGTACATCCATGATAGGATTATGCAGCATTTTCTACTCGATGCTCCTGGATATCAGATCCAGTACTCACAGATAAAGCCAAAGCCAACTGAAACGTTCTTAGATTATGTTTCAAACGTCCAGAGTATATTCAATAAATGGCTTAAGGCGGCAAAAGTAGGGAAGGAATTTTGATAAATTACAGGACTTAATGGTGATGGATAAAGTCATATCCACCGTTCCTACTCCCTTTGCTAAGTTCCTTCAACAAGCAGACATTGAATCTATTGAACAACTCGAAAAACGAGGTTCTGCGTATTTTTCCTCAAACAGGGACATATTTAAAACATCAATATATGATACAGAGATTACTGCCTTTGTTAAAAACATACCAAGCAGGTCTTACAAGCAAAAAGAGTATCAGAAGAAAGATAAACCGTATCAGAAGCCACCACAGTGTGGATACTGCAAATTGTTTCATCCGCAGTACTCCATGTGTGATAAGAGTCCATCTTACCCTGCGCATCTAGAAATGATGATGAAGAAGCAGGAAAACAAACGAAACTCTTACAAACGTACTGTCAAATCCTTCTTTTGTTCAAGTTATGGCCATTATAGTTCTAAGTGTTTGGGCAGGCAAAGAATGAAGGCAAGCAATACTTTGCTCATCGATACGTCATCTGACGATGAGAGTGTAGTTGATTCTGAACTTGAAAATGTATTACCATGCAATGAGTGTGAGAGTGTGAGTGCAGTTACTGATATATTAGACTTTAATAAGTGTGACACGTGTCACCAGTTTCATACGGACGGGAAACTGAAATGTGGGCATTGTGTACCATGTTCCAACGAAGATGCCAATGCAGCTTTAGCCTCCAGAGGCATTTTAAAGTTCCACGATGCACTGGTCAACGAACAACCATGCCAATGTTTACTTGATAGCGGGAGCACTTTACTTGGGGTCAAAAGAGACCTAGTGAAACCAGAAGATTATACGGGTGAGTTTGTCAAATGCCGCACTTTCTCTGGAAACATTGAGAAATACTCGCTGGCAAAAGTACGTATAAACACCCCGTTCCTTTCCGGCACATTTACATGCGCGATCCTACAAAATCCCTGTACTTATTTGATTTTGGATTGCTTGCCATCATTAAAACAGTGTACTGATGAAGAAATATTAGCCTGGAAACAAACAAACACGGCTAATGCTGTAACGAGGTCAGATACCCAAACACATTACACTGACCTACAAAACAAAATGTTACAGTTGGTAACACCCAGCGGTGCTAGTAACAGTGCTACTCGACAAGAATTTATCGAGGCACAACGCACCGATCAAACTATCGCACCTTATTTTAAATTGTTAGGTGAGCGAGCGAAAGTTACTAAGAATGCATCTTGGTATTTTAAAGTACATAACGGAATTCTCATGCGTTATTATACAACAAATAACTGTGAAATTCAGCAGACGGTGTTACCTGTAAAACACCGACAAAATGTGCTAAACATTGCACATGAGTCACCGTTTGCTGGACATTTGGCTTATGACAAAACGAGAGCCAGAATTTTGGCACACTTCTACTGGCCTAAATTTTGTAACGACATTAAATTGTTCTGTCGATCATGTACTATTTGTCAACATTTAGTAAGAAAGGGAAAGCATGTAACAGCCGAGGTCCAGCGTTCCATTTTGGCCTCTAAACCATTCAAAAGTGTGGCGGTAGATATTGTTGGACCCCTGAATCAGGTGTCGAACAAAGGAAACCGGTTTATACTAACCCTCGTGGATCTATGTACAAGGTGGATCGAAGCGGTGCCACTAAAATACATTACCTCCAAAGATGTGGCAAATGTATTTTTACATCTATTTTGTCAATTTGGCTTTCCTCGAACCATTTTGAGCGACCGAGGAACCCAATTTATTTCGGCTGCTATGCAAGCCCTAACAAAATTGCTAGGAATAGAACAGCATTTCTGTACCCCGTATCACCCTGCGAGTAATGGGATTATAGAGAAGATTAACGGGGATCTAAAACACATGCTGGCGAAAGTAACAGCAGAGAACCCATCGGATTGGGACACTCTACTACCAGCAGTGCTATTTGCCCATCGAGAAATTCCGCACTCAAGTACGGGTTTCTCACCTTTCGAGTTAGTTTATGGGGCGAACCCTCGTGGACCCCTAACAATCTACCATCAGCTAATCACCAGCTCAGTAGAGAATCCAACAGCATTAACACCTTATGAGATGGTAACAGAGACACGCGATAAAATTATGAAGGCGTGTGTAATAGCCAAATCATCTTTGGAGAGAAAAGGCCAGATGTACCGCGACTATGCAAACAAGGGTGCCAAAACCCTACACCTTGAACCCAATCAAAAGGTGCTACTTTTACTACCAGATAAACGTAATTTGTTACTAACATCATGGCAAGGGCCATTCAAAGTTGAACGAAAGATATCAGATGTCGATTATGAAATATTGATAAAGGGAAAATTAAAGATATTTCATATCAACATCCATCCATCCATCATGTGCCATGCCGGTAAGCGTGGGCGGTCATGTTCTGCCATCTCACTCGATCACCAGAGTCGTGGATCAGCTCCGTGTTTCTGTCTCGACCATGCCACAAGGCCAAGCCATCCAGGTACTTGCTTCTAGGTCTTCCCCTTGGTCTGTTCCCCTCGATCTTACCAGTTGTCACCAAATTCTCCAATCCATTTCTTCTCATAACATGCCCAAAAAATTTTGACTGTCTACGTCTAATTTCTCTAATCAATTTACGATCTTCATTTGTTTCTTGAAGGACTTGTTCATTGGTCTTTCTGGCTGTCCATGGTATTCTTTGCATTTTCCTCAGAAACCACATCTCTACAGCCATCAGATGTTTTTCAGCCTGACTGCTCATTGTTCACGCTTCACATCCATATAAAAGTACAGGTTCAATGTAGCATCTCCCCACTCTTTTTCTCGTTTCAATTGACATCTTTTTATTGGCCAATATGTTTTTCATCTTGCTAAAGGCTACTTTTGCCATGGCGATTCTTGTTCTAATCTCTTCAAGGCATCTCCCATCAGATGTTATTACTGTTCCGAGATAATTGTACCTGCTCACTTGTTGAAGAATATTCCCATTTACTTGTATATTACATTGTGGTATTACGTCCTTCCTAGTGACGACCATAATCTGTGTCTTTTTACAATTTAATTCTAACCCTAGTTGTTCACTGTGTGTAACAATCGCATCTACTAAATTTTGCAGGTCCTGTTCATTGTCTGCAATCAAGACTGTATCATCTGCATATCTAATGTTATTGATGCATCGTCCCCCAATGTTGATTCCTTCCATATCTTCAATATTTCTGAAAATACTTTCACTGTACAGGGAAAACAGATCTGGAGACATTACACATCCCTGTCTCACACCCCTTTTAATAGGCTGATATTGGCTTACTTCATTATCAACTCTTATGGCAGCTTGTTGTTTCCAATATATGTTTTTTACAAGTCTAAGATCTTTTCCATCAATTTGTAGATCTTCAAGCATCCTTATCATGTTGACATGTCTCACTTTATCAAAAGCCTTTGTGTAGTCAATAAAGCAAAGGTGTAGATCTTTGTTTACTTCTATAGAACGTTCAATTATGTTTCTCAGTATATACACAGCATTTACTGTACCCTTGCCTTCCACAAACTCACATTGTTCTTCTCCTATTTCAGGTTGTATTTTCCTCCTAACTCTTTGCATGATAATTCTTAGCAAAATCTTCGTAATGTGACTCATTATACTAATTGTTCGATGTTGATCACATTCCAAGGCTCCTGATTTCTTTGGGATTGCAATAAATACAGAATTACATAACTCCTGAGGTATATTTCCAGTATCATATATTGTATTAAGCAGACTGGTAACTTTATCTATTCCATATTCTTCTAAAGCATTAATCATTTTGTTGTGACGCTGTCTGAACCGGGGATCTTACCAGATTTCATATGGTTAAGCGCATTCTGAACCTCCATCTTTAAAATTGCTGGTCCTTCATTATTATTTTGGACATCAACATGCTGAAGCCTTATTTCTCACGACAAGAACTGATGACAGACAAACAGAGTGCACCTACACCAATCAACCGGACGACAGACGTACACAACTACACTAGGTAGGGCGACAGATGACGACATCGCAAACACACCTAGCCAGGAAACAGTACACACAGCTAGTACAACAACAGTACTTAATCAGACGGATGACGACGGAATAGAATTACCAGTCCCGACAGTAGACATGACAGGGACAATCGATAGTATACGGTTAGAACCGAAACTTACAGACGAGCAACGACGACAACTGATAGAATTAGTAACTGAGTACAAGGACATTTTTTCCGACATCCCAGGTAGGACAGACAAAATAGAACACTCTATTATTCTGACTGATAACACACCCATCAAATGCCGACCTTATTCCATCCCATTGAGTTACAGGGAAAATCTCGACAAGGAACTGTTAAATCTTGAGTCGAGTGGAATAATTCAGAAATCACAGTCAGAATATTCTTTTCCTATCGTCCTGGTCAGAAAAAAGGACTCGACGATTCGCCTCTGCGTCGATTATCGCCGGTTAAACAACGTGACCAAAGTCGATGCAGAGCCTATTCCATCTTGTGACGATCTTATCCTTGATATGTCAACATCACGTATCTTCTCGAAACTGGATCTCACGAAAGGTTATTGGCAGGTCCCGATGCAATCATTGTCTATTCCTTTGACAGCATTCTCAACACCTCTAGGCCTGTATGAGTGGCGCTTTCTTCCTTTCGGTCTTCGTAATGCACCAGCCACTTTTGTCCGACTCACTAGGGATCTTTTGCACGGAGTGACCAATACATCTACTTATATTGATGACATTTGCATCCATACAGCAGACTGGACAACACACTTACTGAAACTGCGACATGTCTTCGATAGATTGCGATTATTTGGTCTTACAGTGAAACCCACCAAAGTGGAGTTGGGAATGGAAGAAATTGATTTCCTAGGCCATACAATCACCAGAGGCCAACTCAGAACTGATGAGAAAATTGTGACCAAGATTCTCAATCTAACTATGCCTACGACCAAGAAACAGGTCCGTAGTTTGCTTGGTCTGGTCAATTATTACAGCAAATTTATACCCAATTTGGCTGAAATCACCAGCGTTTTTTCTAATGTGTTAAAAGCATCTGTAAAACTTAATGTTCAGGATGCAAAGTTAATCGGTGCTTTATCAAAATTGAAACATTTATTTAGCGTTCCACCTATTTTGTGTTTGCCTAATGTCAATCTTACGTATTTCCTCCGTACAGACGCAAGTTCCATTTCCATTTCTGGGTCTTAGGCCAATTTTATGAAGGCAAGTTTCACCCAATAATGTACGTGAGTCGTAAGATCAGCCCTGCTGAAGGAAGATACTCAGCCTCTGAATTGGAAGCTTTAAGCGTGATCTATTGTGTCAGGAAACTTCATCGATTCCTGGCGGGTACAGAGTTTGTTATTGAAACCGATAATTCGCCTCTTACTGTCATGCAAACTGGGGTTCATCGCAACAATAGGATCTACAGGTGGTCCTTAATTTTGCAGAATTATGCCTTCACTATTAAACATTTGAAGGGAAGTTTGAACTCTCTGGCTGACACATTGAGTAGACCTTCTCACATTGAAATACCTGAAATACGAGAAGAGAGCGACCTTACATCACCAAAGACATTGACACTGTAATTACCTAGTGCCCTATGTGGTGATTGTGAACACTAAAGTGCGTTACCATCGCCAGTCGCTTACATCTATGTTATATAAACTGTGTCAGCATTAGTGCAATGAACAGACGCATTTGTGAATTGTCTACACCACTATCACTTATACAACCCTTGAGTGGACCGAAATGATAGACTTGAACCTACACCAACCAGTAGCATACCATTAGTATGAACATTACCCAGGATGAGAGCGTAAATCAGACTTTGTCTAGTGAACTCTGTTTTCGAGGACATTCTACAGAGGACACGGCTCCAACATCACACCTGGATGTAATTAGTTAGTATAGTTAGTTAGAAATTATATGTGATATGTATATAACATGTTTTTATAAACAGTCGCGTATAACTTCATATTTTGTGGACATATTAGAATTATGTATGTAGATTTACCATATAACTTTATTTAGGACATTTCAGAGTTATAATTTACCTATATTTAGTTAAGAACTCATTTAATTTAACATCTACATCATATTACTTTAATTTATCACCATTTAAACATATTTAGTTAGACTGAGTTAATTAAAACATCACTTACAAATTAACCCGATCATTTAGTAATTTATATCATTTCATGTAGTAAAACACTTTAAGGTAACTAACCCATTTTTCTTAAATTGAATTAATTAGTTAGATTATTTCCCTTAGATAAATTTAGAACAGTGCACCAACTTATAATAGATTAGTTAGATCAGTCATTACCATAGGATTGGTAGCGAGCAATCCTTTTCAATCATGTATATTTTTGTATATAATGACAAGTGCACAAAGACAGCACAGTCATGTGGCTTGAATACCCATTTAAATTCAGCCAACCATTTTATGTACATATTTTTGGTTCATCCATGCATTATTTCTTGAACCATATTCTAATGACGACCCAATATTTTAAAACCACTTTTGAATGAAAGGTGAACGAAAGATGTGTGAATGATAGAGAGAGAAGAACGAAAGATGTGTGAATGATAGAGAGAGAATGGATTAAATTAGGAGAGTGAGAGAGATATTGCGGTATTTTTTCACCGCACAACACGACTTGTTGTGACTTGTCTGTGTCAATCTGTGTAATCAATGTGTTGTCAATTTTTATAAGTGTGTAGTCGCCATACTTTAGTGAGAAACATAGGGAACATATTTTGAGCATCTTAAAACGGCACTGTAGACATAAATTAGCATAACACACTCATTTGTGGCTACAATAAACCGCTTTACGGCGCTCGAAAGAATACATACACGTAAATTAGAAACGCATACACATGTTAGTAAGTTAAATACACTTTAGTTTAATAGAGGACACACAACCAACCAGAAAAACAAACACATAAACTTGCATACATCATTACTTTCAAAGAACCATAACTACTCCAACAGGGGACACAATAATATCTCTAAAGCCTTAGTGTAACACTTAAATATTCCTTCACAAGCGGAAGCTAAAAGGTTAAGAGTTGCACATATAGCATGTATACTAGTTGGGGCAATTATTATATGGGAGCATGAACATTTAGTGTCCATGTTTTGCACTCATAACTAGAGGCAAGTTGTTTGGGATTGTTAATTTTGGACAATCTGAGGACAGGCCTTATGGCATTGGATCCGGACCACACAATTCTCAGAAATATAATGACAGTTTATAGCCAACTGTACTAGTGTGATGAGCTACTCAATTAGCCAAGTGAAGTGATACAACAGTGTGACGAAGGAAAGGAGAGATCTTGTCCTATCCCCAGAAGAGAAGTAGAGAACTCACGAAGTCTTTGACAAAATTAGACAGCCAATTTTTGTAAGATTACTTGTGTTACCCCCACAACTTGAAAGTTTGTAACACAACAGGGGAGGAAGGAGAGCCTGTCAAAGACTTAGGAGAGAGCTCTAAGCTAAGGAGAGCTAAAATAGAGCTTAGGAAGAGGGCAAGTGACGTAACAGGATAGGAGACCAGACAGAAGAGACACAAACGCTATAAATAGCTATAACGGGACACACTTGTGTCAACAAGGAGGGCAACCAGTAGCAGATGAGCTGGGGTTACCCAAGAGACTGGGAAACCCACTTCACGAGTAATTCTGGTCAGCACAGCCCAGTGCCCAGCACGTAAACTAACGAACGCACGCTGAGCTAATTGCTCGTGGCTGAACACGCCACGCTCAGCGGGCTCAGACAGAGACCGGACGGCGTAGGAATCAGACGTGTATCCGCTGGGGATACTTTGTAGTTGTTAAGGACAGTATAATAGTTATGGGGGGTACGGGGTGTCAGGCATTGGTAGCACCTTTGGTAAGGATGACTCTCATGTCCTTTTCAGGACCCATCCCCCACTGGTCCAAGCCTGACACCCAGCTCACGCCTGTGGCTCCTAGTAGCTGTCAGCATGCGACAGCGGCCACCCCCCGGGCAACAGCTGTGAGAGGCTGGCTAAACCAGGCAGTGGGTAGCCGATTTGGTGTCAAACCAAGCGGTGAAACTAGGGCATGCCTACCCAGCATGTGAAGACAGGATTCGGCAGACTGCGCGGAAGAAATCATTGATGATTCAACGGGCAAGACGGCGTTTACCTGCAAAGCGTTGTGGAACGTAATGAGCACGGCAAGGCACGTAGAGCGCCCTGGTCATCCACTGCACCTGTATTCGTCTCCAGTCGTCTTGACTTGTCTTGCCACTGGACTCAGATGGACTCAGGCGAGAGAGTGAGGTCGACGAATTGCGCAACTCTTCCTCACTTTAATCCAATTCATCGCGCAAGTCATTCTTCATCCAACTTCATATATCACCTTCAAGCCCTGTGGCGATGGGCGAGCGGCGAAGCGGCAGGCGTGGGTACGCTGGCAGCCGTAGTCGCAGACCTGCACACAGGCGGCTCAGGCCATATGGTCGTCTTCTACTGACCGGAGCAGCAGTGGGATTCGGCAGCCCCCTGAGCGACTGAGCAGCCCTCTATAGGAACACACTGCTCACCTCCATAGCATGAGGAAGGGGCTAGAAAAGGTGCCCTAAACATTGTCTGCTCCATCATTACCTAACCAGCTAGCCGCGGTTGGTGGGTACCCTATACTGCGGTCGACATACAAACAAAGTAAAAACAGGTAAAGCTAAAAGAGCAAACCATATTCCCTTGACAATCGGAACTTGGAATGTACGCACCCTACTTGATAGAGACGGCGCGTCGGGTCCAGAGAGACGAACAGCACTGATTGGGAGAGAGCTGGGCAGGTACAACATCGACATTGCAGCCTTGAGCGAGACACGACTTGCAGAAGAAGGCCAAATCTGTGAAGTAGGTGCCGGCTACACATTTTCTGGAGTGGAAGGAAAAGCGAGGAAAGACGCCAATCCGGTGTGGGATTTGCCATTAAGTCGGCCCTGGTTGGCAAACTAGCTGAATTTCCGAAGGCTATAAATGACAGGCTTATGACCATTAAGTTGCCCCTGCTGAATGGAAGGAAGCATGCAACTATCGTGAGTGTCTACGCACCAACCATGACCAATGAAGATGATGTCAAGAACAAGTTCTATGAGGACCTGCACAATGTATTAACATCTGTTCCCAAAGGAGACAAACTTATACTCCTTGGGGATTTCAATGCCAGAGTAGGCACGGACACCACCTCTTGGAGTGGCATTATTGGAAAGCACGGAGTCGGAAATTGTAACAGCAATGGACTCCTCCTCCTTCAGACATGTGCCGAACACGATCTCCTGATTACCAACACAATTTTCCGTCTTCCCATGAGAAATAGGACATCGTGGATGCACCCTCGCTCGAAACACTGGCACCTCATTGACTATGTCATCGTCAGGAGGAGTGACAGACAAGACGTTCGAGTGACAAAATCCATGTGTGGTGCCGAATGTTGGACAGACCATCGTCTCATTATCTCGAAAATAAACATACACATCAAACCACCACGGCGTCCTCAAGGGGTAAAAATGCAAAACAAAACTAAATGTCACCCGCCTAAACAGCAAGAAAATGCAGCTGTCGTTTGAAAATATGCTGGAAGACCGCCTCAAGCCCAATGCTGCAGCTAAACAGGATGCAGAAACAGAGTGGAGAGCCCTAAAGGACATAATTTACAACACTGCTATGGAAATCCTGGGTCCAGCCCCCCGAAAGCATAAAGACTGGTTTGATGAAAATTCCGAAGACATCAACCAATTGCTGGCCGAGAAACATCTTCTCCTCAAGGCACATTTGAATGACCCGAAGTCAACATAAAAAAAGATGCCTTCAAGAACATTCAGAGAGTAGTGCAGCAGAAACTTCGGCACATGCGGGACTCCTGGCTGAGCAGCAAAGCTGATGAAATTCAAGGCTTTGCTGACAGACATGATATGAAAAACTTCTACGACTCACTGAAAGCGGTCTATGGTCCTACATCACCAGGCATAGTTCCCCTCCTCAGTGCAGATGGGGGAACATTGGTCACCGATAAGAAAGAAATCCTTCAACGCTGGGCAGAGCATTTCAGCAACATCTTAAATGCAACTTCCTTCTTCGATGATGAAACCATCAACTGCCTTCCTCAAGTTCCCACTAATGATACACTTGATGACCTGCCAACCATAGTGGAAGTAAACAAAGCCATCCAGCAACTTCTCCAGCGGCAAGGCACCTGGTCCTGACTCCATCCCAGCAGAGATATACAAGGCAGGTGGGCCGGTCCTAACAGAGCAGCTTCACCAAGTCTTTACAAACATATGGGTGAACGAGACCATGCCACAAGATTTCAAGGACGCGTCAATAGTTCACCTTTACAAACGTAAAGGAAACCGCCAATCCTGTGACAACCATCGAGGCATATCCTTGCTTTCAATTGCAGGGAAGATACTCGCCAGAATTCTTCTCAATCGCCTCACAGGCCCATCTCGATCAAGGTCTTCTTCCTGAGAGTCAATGTGGCTTCAGAAAAGAACGAGGAACTGTTGACATGATTTTCGCTGCAAGGCAGCTGCAAGAGAAATGTCAGGAACAGAACTGCGAAATGTTCTCCACTTTCATTGACCTTACCAAGGCTTTTGATACAATCAGCAGAGAAGGACTGGGGAAGATTATGGCGAAATATGGCTGTCCACGAAAGTTTGTCCAAATAGTGCGGCTATTTCATGATGGTATGCAGGCAAGAGTACAGGAAAATGGTGAACTGTCTGAGCTCTTTCCTGTCACTAATGGAGTGAAGCAAGGATGTGTCCTGGCACCAACACTGTTCAGCCTCATGTTTTCAGCTATGTTGACGAATGCCTTCGAGAACACGACATTGGAATAGACATCAACTACCGTATGGATGGAAAGTTGTTCAATCTCAGAAGGCTGAAAGCTAAAACCAAAACTTAACAGCGACACCGTCAGAGAGCTGCTGTTTGCTGATGATTGCGCTCTATATGCCAACTCAGAGGCAGACATGCAACACTAATGTTTCAGCTTTCTCATATGCCTGTGCCAACTTTGGGCTCAATATCAACTTGGAGAAGACTGTAGTTATGTACCAGCCAGCTCCAGGGAATAATCACACTGTGCCGAATATCAAAGTGAATGGTCATAGACTAAGTGTTGTGGACAAATTCACCTATCTTGGCAGCACTGTGTCACAAGCTGCCACAATTGATGACGAAGTGAATGCAAGAATCTCCAAGGCCAGTGCGGCCTTTGGCAGACTGTACAAGAATGTATGGGACAGAACTGGAATAAGCCTGCAAACAAAGCTGAAAAGTCTACAAAGCAGTTGTATTATCCACACTGCTATATGCTTGTGAAACCTGGACTGTTTATCAGCGACACGCTAGGAAATTAAACCACTTCCACACAGTCTGCCTAAGGAAGCTACTGAAGATTAAATGGCAAGACAAGATTCCAGACACTGAAGTCCTAGAAAGAGCGTCCATGCCCAGTATCCACACTCTACTAATGAAGAATCAGATTCGCTGGGCTGGTCACTTGACTCGCATGCCAGATCACAGGCTCCCTAAACGAATTTTTTACAGCGAGCTGCGTTCTGGTAAACGCTCCCAAGGTGGCCAGAGGAAACGTTTTAAAAGACACTCTGAAAATTTCACTGAATGCTTTTGGAATTCATCATGACACCTGGGAGGCTGCAGCCAGAGACCGAAATTCGTGCGTGCATCAATTGCGCAAAGGTGCAGTTATATGTGAGGCAACCAGGACTGCAAGAGCTGTGAAGAAAAGGCAGGACAGAAAAACCACTGCAGGGAAATCCTCCTCCAGAGACGTCAAGCATTCTTTGTCCACATTGTCAAAGAACATTTCGAGCCAAAATAGGCCTTATCAGCCATCTTAGAACCCACGGCTCCACACCTTCAACCCCACTGGATGAAATGAATGGTCATCATCATTCTTGATGGACAAACAACATAATAGTTATATAGTTTAGCTTAGCTTCAAGAGTTATAATATTAAGATCATCTCCTCATTCCATCTTATCTTCATCACATCCTATGATGTTTAATACCGTTGTGGTATTCCGCTCGTGGAGCTATTGTATGATCAGCTCCGAATAAAAATGTATCCTTTTGCAAACAATACGAGTGTCACTTTTGTGTAGTGCAAAAGAAGGGAATCCTTGTATGCCTGTCGCAAGTGAGTTGCTGACAGGCAGACTACAGAAACAACTAATCCAACACTGACGATGATAGGGTGTATGAATTGGATGAATGGAGAATTCATTAAACCAATGAAAACAAGAAGAAACGACCATTTAAATACGAAGAGATTAAAAGAACAATTAGAAAATGCGTAAAGATGTAAAAGATGCATGGCTTGAGACTAATGGCAAGCAAATTGAGAAACACAACAAAACAGCTAAAAATACGAAATTTATACACACACAAATTCACGAGTTCATTAAAGAAAGAATACCCACATCAAATCCTTAACCAAGTGGATAATTTTAGATACCTAGGGGCATTTATAACATCAGATGGAAGATGTACAACAGAGATTAGGAGCAGAATAGGGCAGGCAAAAACTGCATTTCGGAAAATGAAGAGTATCTTATGCAATAAGTCGCTATCACTGAATGTAAGAAAGAGAGTGCTGAAATGCTATGTAGAACCAGTTTTGCTGTATGGCAGTGAATCTTGGAATGTAAATGAACAAATTAAGAAGAAATTAGAAGCAACAGAGATGTGGTTCCTGAGACAAATGTTGCGAATTCCTTGGACTGCCAGAGTAACTAATGACGACTGCCTGAAACAGGCAAATGAAACTAGAACATTATATACAACAATAAGGCAGATACAAACATCTTTCTTCAGTCACGTGATGAGAAGAGAGGCATTGGAGAACATCGTAACAACTGGAAAGATCGAGGGGAAGAGAGGCAGAGGCAGACCAAGATAAATGATGCTGGATGGATTGAGACGGTGGCATGGAGGAATATCAGCAGCAGAGTTGATCCAGAAAACCAAAGACCGAGATCTGTGGAGAGTCATGAACGCCTACGCCAGCCGGCACGGCACTTGATGATGATGATGACCCACATCAATGGGTTGTCTGAAAAACAAAGACAAAATCATAATGGCCAAGGATAAGATGTTAGATGTATGGTCAGGGTATATGAAGGGCTTTACAGATAATCTTAAGAAGAACAGTTTTATATTTCCAATAAAAATGAAGGACCATGAGTTTTGAAGGTGGAAGTTCAGAATGCACTTACGAAATCTGGCACGATCCCAGTGTCCAGACAACATCACCACCGAATTGATCAATCAATGATTTAGGTGAAAATTGAATAGACCACGTCTCCATGCTGCTGATCACAATATTTGGTACAAGAGACGTGACTTCGGACTAATGTACATGTTAGTTGATAGCAAACTCGAAGAAATCAAGAGCCTTAAAGGGTCATCCCCGGGAAGGTTAACCTGGTCAACAAATGCCCGCAGAAGTCAGGATGTGTCTGCCAAATGGCGCAAGAACGCAGCTCTGCTGTAAACAAGCACAACGCAATAACATCCGGAAAAAAAACCTCCGGATGAACGCCGAAGAAGAAGAAGAAAAGGTCATCCACATAGCTCAATCAGCATAATAGTCACACCACAAAGATTTTGCTACTCAACATGTCAATAGACAGATGCAACTAGAAATGAGAACAGTACAATGTTGGTTTGTGGAAGACAAGGGTAAAATAAACGCCGCGTTTTCACTAAGAACATTAATAGAGAGTTCGATAGAAGTAAATAATGATGTATATTGATTTATTTGGTTGCTTCGGGATTTGAGGCTTGAAGATTGAGCACAAAATCTATTCTATATCTTTGCTTACTGATTACACAACGACTTTCTAAAGATTAAGATACATCGACATAATAAAGATGAAGATCTCAAAACTTGCGGGGAACGGCCTTACACTTCCAAAGAACATATGTAGGATACAACAAGCCTTAAAATTTGATAACGAAATAGGTCACAGCCAATCGAGGAAAGCATGCGGCAACGATGTGTAGTGTCTCCATAATTTTTCTTCTCCTGTATTGTGACAAATTATGGGAAACTAAAACATGACAGGTAAAGCCAGGGGACAAAACATCATCAATAAAATATGCAGATGAAGATCAGAATGGCTGAATAGATAAGAGCCCCCGCTTTTAAACTTCCGGTGTGCTGAAGTTGAGGTAGCAGGTTCAACCCATGCACCGGTCAGTTGGACTGATATGTTGACTTCTCGTCTTTGACTGGGGGTGGGGGTAAATTACAAGCACCTCAGAAGTTGGAAGTCGCCTGATGGTGAGGGACACTGATAATAAGGAAAGCTAATCCACATGCAAAAACCAGTCCAGTGCACTAGAAGTGGTAACACTTGTATGGACTACGCTTGACTTTAAAGCGAGCGAACGCGCGCGCACACGCACACACACATAATGCAGAAGATATGTTATGTATGTCACTGGTGCCCATAAGGGAAGCAAAGAATATTAACATTTGACCACCCATACATGTCGTAAGAGCCATGATCATGTCTACAAAGGGCTTGGTTTCAGTTGGATGGTCCGTTCCGTGGCGAAGGTGTTACAGACGCAGTTCGTAATACGGCATACGGCTTTCGAAACACAGCTACGTTGGTTTTATATGAAATGGTATGGGTGCCGTTCGTTCAGAAAGCAGTGGCAAACTACTGAACGTAACCTTGCCCAGGAATCACGAACAGTCTTGTAATGCTAGGGTTGACTGCTACGTCCGTAAAGGACATGCAACTAACTTTTTAGTCAATTGGATGGGGATATATGCTTCACTGGGATATAAAGTCCGCAGAAGAAGGAAGGAGACGAAACAGGTTTGATCGCAGTCAAGGTCACTCCGGCTGATGCAAGGTTGCTCTTATGAGTTCAAAGGCTCGGAGGGCAACTTAAAAGTTACTTTCTGTGGAATACAGGCTGTATTGTTAAAAATACACCCTATACGTGTACACCATTGAAACCGACCAATCATTTCTCTTCTATAAATGTTCCTGAATATGCTGAACACAGCATTACGGTCCGATGTGTTTGTATATCTGTTATTATGGTGTAATATACAATTCTGAGACCTATGAGAGATGGACGAGAGACAAACAGTGTTGGAGATCCATTGCGGCCAACCTTTATACTTTATTGTAGAAACAATGTTTCCAAAAAGACTATTGGATGTGGTGGTTACTCCTCCAAAGCCAGGTGCAGGTTGTGCAGATGATGCAGCTCCAAAAGCAAAGGGTTTGGAAAAGGCATTGCTTGTAGAACTTGGACCAAAGGCAAAAGTGTTTGTGCTGGTGGTAGTGGTGGGTGCGGAAGTTTGCCCAAAGCTGAAGAGGCCTGTGCTGGCAGTGGTGGTTGTGGTAGCAGCAGGACCAAACATAGACAGCCCTGGAGCAGAAGACGTACCAAAAGGCTGTTGGCCAGTTAGGGAAGCCTGTGAACTGTTACCGAATGCAGAAGCACCTGCAGAGCCAAACGGCTGTGACGATGCTGGGCCGGATGCCCCTGTAGATGTGAATAAACCTTGCGGCTGAAGTCCACCATTGGTGAATGCAGTGGTGGTAGAATTACTCTGAGTGTTCAAGCCAAATCCAGTAAAGCTTGACTGCCCAGTAAAACCTCCAGAAGTGAAACCCGAGGAAGCAGGCAATGAACTTGCAGGCCCCACCCCAAAAGACGGTCCACTAGGTTGGTGTGGCGCTGTAGTAGTTGCTGAACTTGCTCCAAAATTGAAACCAAAATTTGAAGGTGTCCCACCGGCTGTTGATGGTGCCTGTGAAGAACTCATCACTGTAGCATTGCCTTGTTGGGCAGCACCGGCTCCAGAATGGCCAAAACCAAATCCAGTAGAAAGTGATGCTGTAGTGTTGGGTCCCCCAAAGTTAAACAAGCCAGGAGTGCTGGTAGATGGTGCTACAGATGTGGAAAATGGTGTGGCATTAAGTGCAAAGCCCTGACCCTGCATCCCACTTGTGGTTGGTTTAGTAACCGAGCCCTCATCTTTTGACTGAGAGGCTGCAAAAGCCTGCAGTGTTGAAGTTAAAGAGAAAGGTGCTGATGAGGATGCTGTTTGAGCTATCCCCGAAACAAAATTTCCACCTGTGGACAGAGATACAGGTGTATTACCTGCCACAGTTTGGGCTGATGGACCCTTGAAAGAAATGTCTGTATTCCGTGGGGCGCTGTTTAACTGGTTCACACTTGGAGCCGAGGACAAGGCTGTAGCCTGGGTCATTCCTGAGAAAACGGGTGCACCCGCTGCTGACCCGGCGATGCTGGACATAGTCTGTGATGCTGGGAAAGAGCCAAAGTTGAATCCAGAGTTTGCCGACTGCTGACCACCCAATGCTGGTCCGAACATGCCAGTGTTTGGCTGCGAGCTGGAGGTTGATCCTAAGCCAAAACTGAATCCACCATTGCTGGACTGCTGACCACTTCCCATAGAAACAGCAGATGGGGCAGCAGCTACAGAAGCAGCTGCAGTGCTGGCTACGCCTAAAGGAGCTGAAGTTGCTGAAAAATTGATCTGAAATCCACTGGTTGTGGCGGCAGGTGTACTCTGTGTGGATTCAACAGATGGTGTGGATGACGATGATGCCCCAAATTGAAATCCGCCCGTTGCTGACGATGTTGTTGACAACTCTGTGCTGGCAGTCTGAGATGGCTGGGTGGCAGCGGTAAAGCCAAATGAAACTTCCTTGTTTAGTGCAGACGCTACTGAAGATGTCGCCAGGGAGTTTCCTGAAATCACACAATGATACACATTTACAGTTAAACACTGAATACTGAAGTATAATTCAGTGTAAAACCACGCTCCAGATTAACAGTATAATCAGTGTTAAACCTTCACACACTCCAGATTCACAACATAATGAAGTGTTAAACCTTCACACACTCCAGATTCACAACATAATGAAGTGTTAAACCTTCAGACACACTCCAGATTAATGGTATATAAGCGTTAAGCCTTCACACACACTCCAGATTCACAGTAAAATAAGTGTTAAACCTTCACACACACTCCAGATTCACAGCATAATGAAGTGTTAAACCATATACTCTAGACTCACTAGACTAATGAAATAACTTCACAGCATAATAAAGTGTTAACCCTTCACATAATCTAAATTCATAGCATAATAAAGTGTTAACTCATCACATACTTTAAATTCACAGCATGATAAAGTGTTAACCCTTCACATAATCAAAATTCATAGCATAATAAAGTGTTAGCCCTTCACATAATCTAAATGTATAGCATAATAAAGTGTTAACTCATCACATACTTTAAATTCACCACATAATAAAGTGTTAACCCTTCAGATACTCTAAAATTCATCACATAATAAAGTGTTAACCCTTCAGATACTCTATAAATTCACCACATAATAAAGTGTTAACCCTTCAGATACTCTATAAATTCACCACAAAATAAAGTGTTAACCCTTCACATACTCTATAAATTCACCACATAATAAAGTGTTAACCCTTCAGATACTATAAATTCACCACATAATAAAGTGTTAATCCTTCAGATACTCTATAAATTCACCACATAATAAAGTGTTAACCCTTCAGATACTCTATAAATTCACCACATAATAAAGTGTTAACCCTTCAGATACTCTATAAATTCACCACATAATAAAGTGTTAACCCTTCACATACTCTATAAATTCACCACATAATAAAGTGTTAACCCTTCAGATACTCTATAAATCCACCACATACTAAATTGTTAACCCTTCAGATACTCTATAAATTCACCACATAATAAGTGTTAACCCTTCACATACTCTATAAATTCACCACATTATAAAGTGTTAACCCTTCACACACACTCCACATTAATGGTATATAAGCGTTAAGCCTTCACACACACTCCAGATTCACAGTAAAATAAGTGTTAAACCTTCACACACACTCCAGATTCACAGCATAATGAAGTGTTAAACCATATACTCTAGACTCACTAGACTAATGAAGTATGAAACCTTCACATACTTTAACTTCACAGCATAATAAAGTGTTAACCCTTCACATACTCTATAAATTCACCACATAATAAAGTGTTAACCCTTCACATACTCTATAAATTCATCACATAATAAAGTGTTAACCCTTCAGATACTCTATAAATTCACCACATTATAAAGTGTTAACCCTTCACATACTCTATAAATTCACCACATTATAAAGTGTTAACCCTTCACATACTCTATAAATTCATCACATAATAAAGTGTTAACCCTTCACATACTCTATAAATTCATCACATAATAAAGTGTTAACCCTTCACATACTCTATAAATTCACCACATAATAAAGTGTTAACTCTTCACATACTCTATAAATTCACCACATAATAAAGTGTTAACTCTTCACATACTCTATAAATTCATCACATAATAAAGTGTTAACCCTTCAGATACTCTATAAATTCACCACATTATAAAGTGTTAACCCTTCACATACTCTATAAATTCATCACATAATAAAGTGTTAACCCTTCACATACTCTATAAATTCATCACATAATAAAGTGTTAACCCTTCACATACTCTATAAATTCACCACATAATAAAGTGTTAACTCTTCACATACTCTATAAATTCATCACATAATAAAGTGTTAACCCTTCACATACTCTATAAATTCACCACATAATAAAGTGTTAACTCTTCACATACTCTATAAATTCATCACATAATAAAGTGTTAACCCTTCAGATACTCTATAAATTCATCACATTATAAAGTGTTAACTCTTCACATACTCTAAATTCACAGCATAATAAAAAGTGTTAACCATTCACAAACTCTAAATAAACAGCAAAATAAAGTGTTAAACTTCCATACACCATAGATTTTACAGTGTTACGAAGTGGTAAACTGTCGCATATACTAGGTATAAGGCATAATATAGTGAAGTGGCCAGTTTCTTTCCCCACAACCTTTATTTCAGAGAGAAATTCGAAAATTATCTAGAACCTATGTTGACACCTCACCCACAACCCACTGATTGGTGTTGTGTGTGTGTGGGGGGGGGGGGGGAGCAGACGGACAGACAGAGAGAGAGACAGAGGAAAGAGAGAAAGAGAAGAAAGGCGGTGTAACCTGTTATGACATGTATGGTAGGTTCTCATAAAAATATGTGTGCAAGAAGCAAGTGTACATCCATGTACGCCAAAAACGTGTCAGCATGGCCAACTGGCGCAATGGATTCGATTGCCAGCATTAGTGTGTAAAGATGAGGCTGATACATTCATAGAAGGGCTTCTGTTGATCAGATTTTGACTACAATTTCTTGGCAAGTTTATGTTCAGTAGTTTGCCATTGCTTTCTGAACGACTGGCACTCATACCCTTTCATGAAAACCAGCGCAAGGCAGTCTACTGCCAAGTCACCAGCAGCAGTGTTTCGAGCGTGGTATCCGGGATTACGAATTGTGACCCCTTTGCTACAGAGCAGGCAACTGAAAAGTACAACAGGAAAATAAAGAGACAGGAGAAGAACAAAGATGCTGTACTCACCACCTGAAGCCTGCAGCATCTGTGACAGGCTGTTGGTTGATGACGTTGCCACCGCAGCAGATGACCCAGCTGTTGACAAGGACAGTCCTGAACCTGCTGTCGCCGACTGCACCAGCTTGTTCAAACTATCCAGGCTGGCGCTGACAGCTGCGGCTGTTGCAGCTGATGAAGATGCTGCCGCTGTGATAACAGGCAAGCCCAACGAGGTGGTGGCAGCTGGTACTGAAGTAGTCATTGGTGCCGCGATGATGGGCAGAGAAGGAGCTGAACTTACACCTGGAATAACACGTATTGAAAATTCACGATTAACTCTCTCATAGTCACTTGTTAAAGGTCACAGAAGCCATTACAATTAATCTACCTAGGCCAGCTTTGTGCAAACAGAAAGACATGATAGTCAGTTTAAAATTACCATGGTAGACAATTGAAATTACAGTGCAAATATGTGTATATTTCAGCTTGCAGGATTCATCTAATTACTTTATTTAATGTGTGATTTCTGCAGTATGTACCTGGCGAGATGCAGCGAAATATGCCAGGCAATAAATCATGCAATCTAATGTTTGTGTCTTTATTATTCAAACTCTCTCATTACCATAATCCACAAACGGTGACTCACAGGTCAACTTGCAGGAACTATAAATCAGTGCCAAACATGTATGGTAATAAAAGGGTAATTGTAAGGGAAGTTCCTTGGAAGACGATGCTGTACAGATACTACTAACTAGGTCTTCACACATACTAGGTATGAAATAGTGAGATGTGATGACATATTCCCTTTCTCACAAACTTTTCTTCCCACATAATTTCTAGAATAATGTGAAAGTTATTCATAACCCATTTTTCAAGACTAGATCAACACTAGATATGTCTTCTTCTTTCCTTGATCCTTCAGTTTAGTTTAGTTTAGTCGATGGATCAACATCACGGCACACGGGTGTAACCCATAAGTGCTCTGTTCTCCTCCTAACTCAAACCTGAGTCTGGAGAAACTCAGCTCAGTGCACAAACTCTGTAGCACCTGTGAGAATCCTTAAATACTTTGGGTAGATTTTTAACTTGAAATTTTTCGCGGGCAGCACCGTTAGGCTACTCTTTTTCGATTTCCAACTGCTAAGGGATTTTTTACGTGTGCAACAATACACACGGGCGTCTGATCTCACTACCTAGAGACCAGGGGAAATTTTACTACTGCACCCCCCCCCCCCCCCCATGTCTTCCCTATATTACCAGGTCCCCCATGTCCTCCCTATATTACCAGGTCCCCCATGTCCTCCCTATATTACCAGGTCCCCCATGTCCTCCCTATATTACCAGGTCCCCCATATCCTCCCTTTATTACCAGGTCCCCCATGTCCTCCCTATATTACCAGGTCCCCCATGTCCTCCCTATATTACCAGGTCCCCCATGTCCTCCCTATATTACCAGGTCCCCCATGTCCTCCCTATATTACCAGGTCCCCCATGTCCTCCCTATATTACCAGGTCCCCATGTCCTCCCTATATTACCAGGTCCCCCATGTCCTCCCTATATTACCAGGTCCCCCATGTCCTCCCTATATTACCAGGTCCCCCATATCCTCCCTATATTACCAGGTCCCCCATGTCCTCCCTATATTACCAGGTCCCCCATATCCTCCCTATATTACCAGGCCCCCATCTCTGCAGCTTCCTCCATGTCCTCCCTATATTACCAGGTCCCCCCCCATGTCCTCCCTATATTACCAGGTCCCCCCATGTCCTCCCTATATTACCAGGTCCCCCATATCCTCCCTATATTACCAGGTCCCCCATGTCCTCCCTATATTACCAGGTCCCCCATGTCCTCCCTATATTACCAGGTCCCCCATATCCTCCCTATATTACCAGGTCCCCCATGTCCTCCCTATATTACCAGGTCCCCCATATCCTCCCTATATTACCAGGTCCCCCATATCCTCCCTATATTACCAGGTCCCCCATGTCCTCCCTATATTACCAGGTCCCCCATGTCCTCCCTATATTACCAGGTCCCCCATATCCTCCCTATATTACCAGGCCCCCCATGTCCTCCCTATATTACCAGGCCCCCCATGTCCTCCCTATATTACCAGGCCCCCCATGTCCTCCCTATATTACCAGGTCCCCCATATCCTCCCTATATTACCAGGCCCCCCATGTCCTCCCTATATTACCAGGCCCCCCATGTCCTCCCTATATTACCAGGTCCCCCATGTCCTCCCTATATTACCAGGTCCTCCATGTCCTCCCTATATTACCCATCTCTATCTGCATGTATAACAGCAGACAGTTTTACCTGCTTTCTGTTAGTGCCGAATGCTGAGTGGAACTTACCAATCCCGATGCCCTGCATTGTGCCAACAGCTTCAGGTGGAAGAACGCAATTTGGAGAGTACAAGAAAATACAACCCAAAGACTTAATGTCATGGCAGAGCAGACCAGGAATTTCCAGGCCAAAAGCCTGGTCTGGGATCGAAGCTCTGACAGGTGGACAGAGCATTGCTTTGCTGATCCAGCAGCTTGTCTTGTTCCAGACGTGTCGGTGCTTACCTTTCCTCTGTAGTAAAACTAGGCAGGCCAAGATAAGAATCATGCTGTATGGGAACACACATGTCTCTACAATTCAGGTAGTGTGCTGTGGATAGATATAACTCCATCCCAGGTCCCTGCAATGGCTTGTAGTTATTATGCCTCTTTTAAAAGCACAATGTAACAAAATCTCACCTGTCAAGGTGACGAGGTGCCAGTGATCTGCACGTATGGGGATGCCCCAAGTGCTGTGCTGTTAATTCATGACTCATCGGGTCTCTGGCACCAGATATGTGCTGATCTAACAAACAAACAAAAACTACTGCATTTCCTCAGGGATTGAAATCCAGACCACTGCTTTTATAAGCAAGAACACTTACTACTGTTGCCACAGCTTCTTTCAATGATAACAATAAATTAAACACTCCACTATTTCTTACAATCAGCTTTTTTCGAATTTACTTCCAATGATGTTTTCTATTCCAATTTCATCATGATTTGTGCGACTAGAAGGTACACAATAATATGGTGGATATGACGAGCATCGAGGTGGGAAGAGCAATGGATGGGCCATAACCAATGCCATAAGAGACACAGGATGACCAGATTATTTTAAAAACAGTTGGGAATCTTTTCCTTGTCCATAGTGAGGGAGACTGAAGTGAAGCAGGGAGGCGCCAGGCATGAACACTTTGCTAAGAGCACCAGACATTTGATTAACCAACACAGATATGCTACGATCAGACAATAGACGTGGGTGGAGACTATCCTCACTAGTTGAGTTGAGTCAGGAACTGATACAGCACTTATGACATTCCCATAAGGCTCCACCCTCATCTACAACAGCCAGTGAAGAGTCCCAATATTAATGGTACCAGGAGCTGCCTGGTTATATGTTCAGCTGGCCTATCCTCAGAGTCCTGAGTGTTGGCCAGATCCTCCTGAATGTCGGCCAGATCCTCCTGAATGTCGGCCAGATTCTCCTGAGTGTCGGCCAGATCCTCCTGAATGTCGGCCAGATCCTCCTGAATGTCGGCCAGATCCTCCTGAGTGTCAACCAGATCCTCCTGAGTGTCGGCCAGATCCTCCTGAGTGTCGGCCAGATCCTCCTGAGTGTCGGCCAGATCCTCCTGAGTGTCGGCCAGATCCTCCTGAGTGTCGGCCAGATCCTCCTGAGTGTCGGCCAGATCCTCCTGAGTGTCGGCCAGATCCTCCTGAGTGTTGGCCAGATCCTCTGGTCACTCCCTGCAGCACCATCCTCTCCAAGCTGTGATGACCTAACCGCTCTTCTGCACTATACACAAATTCCACAGGCCTCTGAACACATCTGTCTTATCACGCACAAATACCCCATCCAGTGGTACAGACCCACCCAATGTGTCTGCCTGCTTTTTCCCCACCACACCAGCATGTCATGGAGGAAGATCCAACACATGCTCTCTGTTTTATTGTTGAATAGAAGCCTTTTACTCTGCTGATCCTCACCAGTTTAGCCAGCTCTCAAGTTGTCACAAATCTTCTAACACTCTTCATGCTGTTTTGCATTAACTTATCCAGATGTTACTGTATGTTAACAGTTCTGATCTCTTCATAACGGGGCCCCATACACACAGAAAAACATGGCTGCCTAGTCTGAAGACTTTTATAAAATCTCAAGTATTTTCCAAGTGAACAAGTAGATGTATAAGGGGGCTTTGGGGCCAAAAGGGTCGGGGCACCACAGGAGCGTCAAAACAACAGCCCCCTAGGGATCCAACCCCCCGGGGCCCCGCCCCCCTAGGCCCCGGGGTGCACACCAAGCGGTGAACCGTCCCGGAGCGCTACTTAGAGATATAGTGTGTATGAGGTACACACCATGGACACACATCAGTGGCTAAAAGCGAATCCAACACGACAGCGTATGTACTGTTGGAGGAATACCGATGGAGAGTGGACCCACTACCACCCCCCAGGGGTTTGGTGCAACTACCAAAGATTTGATGAGTCGCGCAGGGGACGTCGTCGTATTATAATGCACCACCGCAAGTGAATTAGAGCTACAACCTCCCAGGGTATATCAAGATGAATGGTTGTGAGTGGCTCAAAGTCGGCACAGAGCTGCGCTGCGGTCGGCCTTGCGTTGGTCTTTTCTGTTCAAGGCACAATGCACAAGCGAAGCGGGGCGTGGACCATAGAAGAGTGTATATTCTGTGAGAGGGGGGTTAAGCGTCCTTATGAGATGTGTGAGCGTTGTACACTAGACGTCTTCCATAGGATGATTAGGAAGTTTGAGAGGAAGACCGACATCAAGCTGCTTCCATATAGAGGTATGAAACTGGATGGTGTTTCAGAGACATGCCTACTTGCCAATGGTTCAAGAGTCCCACAACATTTTGTGGAAAGCCCTCAAGACGACGCTTTTGCGACTATCATCTCCGGATCATCCGACGCCAAGGCAGAAGAATAGGTGGGGGAACTATAATCATTCATACTCCTTGGGGTTGGAGGTCCTTAGGAGTTCCACCAGACTGTTTGGAAACAATCGCTGAGGAGGATGTGTAGAACGGGTGAATGTCTAGCCTGTCAATTTGAAGCTGACTGGGATAGTGAACCGTGGAGCGGCGATGTATCGGTGGCTGCACGATGTATGGTTCTGCAACATACCTTTTCACTCTGGATAAATCCAAACTTGCGCGCCAGTCAACACACTTCCGCTTAAAACGATCACGCCGGATGTAGCGTGACTGAACGGAGCAAGCGTGATCGTTTTGTTTCTGCGTGACAAGTTTTATGAGCCGCGCGAGCGGGACAATTTTTTTCTCGGTAAGAAAATTGCGCGGCCCAGAGCGGAGTTCAGAATTAGAGACTAGCGACTCAAACTTAAAATGAAGAATTGTAAGTGGCTTGTGCAAGAAGGGGCCTCGATCCGGTGCGATCGCAGGTGCCGTGGTGAGTTCTGCTACAAACACCTCCAACTACTTAAAAAGGGTAGGAATGTGTTTGGGTGCACTATCTGTAATACAGTAGTACAGCAACCATTCGATATATGCCACACTTGTGATAGTGAACTAGCTGAGCGCTATGTGGCTCTGACAAGAGATTTGCCAGTAGACGATCCCTTGGAGAAATTCATCGAGGTGAAAGAGGCTATGAAAAAAGAGCGCGCTATCTAGCGGGCTATTTAGCAGGCGGGCTTCTGGCTGGTGGGGTGAAGTCAGTAAGCTCTTTTTTCTGGTGCAAGTCGGCAGAAAGTTTGCGCCGAATTTCAGCCTGCTGTTGTCGAAATTTCACTGATTCATTCAGAATTAATTTAAATTCCGCATCAGAAATTTCCTGGTCCTGCAAGGCCGCCGAGACAAGATCGGAGATTGTTGAAAGTTTCGTTTCAACCAAAATCCTGATTTCGTCATGCTTCTTGGCTTTAAGTGCACATCTGCGGGTCACCAACTTGCCGGCCGCCCCCAATAGCCCACATACGAGAGCGCCTATCTCTAGACCGAAGACGACTGGGACTGCAATAGCTGTTGACAGAAGTCCCACACTCACCGTAATCAGTGCTGTATCAATCCCATCCAAGACATTCACAATCCGATGGTACTTCTTATACAATAGAGACCGTTTTTCATGCTCAACCTCCAAACTCTTCTGTAGTCTAGTGATCTCTTGAAGACGAAAGGTCTGGTCGGGCGCCATTGTATAGTAGTGCACCTATATATTCAATTCGTAGTGATACGTTTTGAATCCTCCTCAGTGACAGGGTTGATGGTATACAAAAGTTTTATAAGATGAACCCACGGTGAAACCTTAACTTCTCTCAGATTGATGGTATCAACACCCCTAGCATCCTTAAGTATGTTTACTGCAATTCGGTCATCAGTAACTTCCACTTTTCCACCGAAAGTAACAATAACCCAACCCACCGCCTCGCGAGCTAGAGATTTTACTTGAAGGCCTGGCATAACATCCCCCCAATTTGTAAAAGGCCCATCCTTAAGAAGGAGCTTGATATATAGTTTGCTCCCTGGGATAGGACGATCGATATATTCAGGCGGGGGCCGGCTGTTCACCTCCAAACTAAGGGTGTAAACCTTATCATCACCTTTAAGGTAGAACTGACCTACCTCATAGCCTACATATACTCCATCAGTGAAGCTAAGTATGCATGGCAGTACTCCCATATTTGAAAGGTAAATGGGTTTATTATTTGAGCACCCAAGATAGGGACTTTTTACCTCAAACCACAACACCCAATCACCACCGAATCGGTCTTGTATATATGTTTTTGTAGCATTCCAGAAGGTCTTACCCAAAGACTGGGTATTTAACAGCGCAGCTCTATGTTGCACATCAACATATTTTTTAGTGGCCACATCTTGCTCCCCAACCGGTTCAGCGACATTGGTGATTCTATGGGTACCCATATTGAGTTCCTCTGTCATCGTTCCCCGTTTAGAGAGCCGCTCCGTAAAACCACGCGTAGCGGCATCACTAGGTCCCGAAGGCTCCCCCACATTAGTGAGGCGAAACCCACCCATGGATAGTGTACCTTGCATAGTGTCCCCATACTTGCTCACAAGCCCAGCTCGGCTGAGCTGGACAACTGTACCTCCGTTGCACTTTCCAACAGACATGGTCTATACCATACGCAGTATTATGTCTTCAAATTGCTGCCCGCCCGCCAGCCCACGAAGCACATGAAGACATAAATGACCACAGATCACATCGTCTGCCTTCTGCAACTGAAAAGTTTGGGTGCGCACGGGGCACCCTAGATAATCCAGGATCTCCTGGGGTGGGTCAAGCCCGAAACTATCGAAGTAAACTGCCATAGGCCCCGCCTTGTAATAAGCCACCCAGTGGGTCCCCTCACCCTCTGACGAGTCTAGATTGACAATCCCACATTCCGGGCTGTGTAGAGCTGCGGGAAGACCATCGCGCATAAACACACCGCGGAAGTGGGGTATATCCTTAGCCACCTTCTCAATATCAAAGTTGCTTAATGCTTCTTTTTTTTCATCCCCTTACCACCTCTAGCCAGGTACACACCCTTACCCCCCACCCCCAGCATGTCCCTAAGACCAGGTTGGTTGGCCAACACCAACTTCAAAATATCCTCTCCTAAACCCCCCAGCTGAGGCCGCCCGGCCAACTTCATAACATCCTCCCCTAAACCCTGACCCTTCCTCGGGCGGCCAAACTGCTCAATACTGCGAGACACACCACCCACTTCACGCATCACCCTACCCAGAAGGTCATCCCCAAAACCCCGACCCTCCATCGCCCGGTTATGACGAGCCTGATCAACTGCCTGTGCCACACCAGCAGCTCCGCCCATCAACCCCCCCAATCCACCCAACCAGGGGAGCGCCTTAGCCAAGAGAGGGATCACAGCCCCCAAGGCGGGGAAAAACCCACCCACCTTAACCATCTTTTTGATCTGGCTCTTCGAGAAGACCAGCTCAGCCCCAGAACCCACCGCCACATTCTTCTTAATGTGGTTAATCTGACGTTGGGTCAGGCCGACTTTATCAGCACCGTGCAGCTGCCCCACACTCAGACGTAGGGTGGCACCAGTGCCGTCTTTCGCCGCCTTGACCAACGTCTCTTTCTGCCCCGGAGAGAGGCTCAGCCCATATGATACCAGCGCCATAGTCATTTCACTATATCTCTAGTGTTTAATTCAAGACTGTAGTAAACTTCCTGCCGTCAGATTCTAAGAACAGAGACTTATCTGCAATGACCACAGCGAAAGCCTTGGTGTCTGCAGGCACAGCAACATCGAACTCCACCTTGAGAGTGATAGCTTGAACAGCGTTCTTAATAGCCTCAGACTGGGCCCGCAAATCAATAACATGTATGGGGTAGAGGGCCACGAAATCTATAGGACTCACCAGGTTGGACGACTCCCGGCTGGTAATACCATAGAACGCCTCCTTGAAGTCTGCAAAAGCTTTGTAGGCCCGAGAGGTTCTATACTCAGCGAAGTTGACATTCAGATCCACTAGGGGGTAGCGTGCGCTGTTGATCAGGGCGTGAATATTCTTCACCCGCACATGATCAAATATGGCATTGTTCTTCGTCTGATCATTTTCACGAGCTGTTTGAAAAGCCACCAGGATCCACCGAGGCTTCTCTGTTTGGGATTTAACTCCCAACTGCCAGGTGAAGGATGTGGACTGTGGCACTGCCAAACTATCACACTGTAAGGCGCGGAAAGCCACAGGCACTCTAACTTTATTCTCTATCAGAGTCATCAGCGAGCTCATATAGGTCAGAGAGGGAATAACGTGAGGCATCATCCAGGCAATCTTAGACAGTTCAATCCTACCCTCTGGTGGGGGGACCACAGCGGATACGGCGGCTCTACCTTCCGCGGCGGGCACAGCCGCCCGCGTGAAACTACTGCGATGGATGGCCTGAGCATCGTTCTGGCGATCTAGCAGTAGGGACTGCTTGACGCCATAGAGCACCTTCTGATAATCATTACAAAACCCAAAGAAGTATTTGAGTGGGACACAGAAACTGAACGTGCCCGGAGATTGGAGGTTTACTCATAATGATAAGCTGCCGCCTTTCCCAACCCGCATTCCCTACCGCAGCAGCCCCCGCATCTGAGTCCTTATACCAACACATATTGAGGCCTTCGCCCCAAGCAAAGTCCGCCCCACACGACAGAAGGGTCATCATAGTGGTGGCCTGCCCAGGATATGACACATCATCGATGGTGTTGTTGTTGAGTTGGTAACGTATTTTGTTGAACATGAACGCGACCGCGTTGTTAACCAAAGCCACCAGACTATTCGCATCATAGTATTCCTCTCGAAACGATCTGAGCCGGCCTTCTACAAGAAGATAGCTCTTGGAAGGGCAAGTGAAGGCATCCTGAGCGTGTATATCAATCTGGATAGTGGTATTCTGGTTGAGAGCGGCAGGGTTCTGTGACTCATACTCCCGATACTCAAAGGATTCAATACCTTCATCAACATGCACAGGCTCGGTAATTTCAAGCATAGAAGTGCGGAGCTCGTCCATGGTGATATTATAAACGTCTAGACTTATCTCTAATTGTCTTGAAACCTCCACCTCGGCTGGCGATGTCCAGCGACTCCAGACTGGGGGGTTGGACAGCGAGCTCGGGCTGGACAACGAGCTCGGGCTGGACAGCGAGCCGCTTCAAAACTTCAGCGCTCTTAGCTGTGAGTTCCCTCTTCAGCTGGGGCGGCAAAGGCTTGAGTGCGTCCACCAGCTTCTTGGCAGCCGCGCCTGCGGAGGCCACAGACTCCGTCGTCTTGGCCACATTCCTAACTAAGGGGCTGCCAACAAATTTGGCAACTTTACTGACAGCGCTGGGTATCACCTTAGCACCTGAAGAGACCAAACTTCCAACCGCCCGAGCTGCCGAGCCCAACCAATCGAACATCCCCCCACCTACCAACCTCCGACGTCTTGGGAAAACATACATGGTTACACACTGCGAATATGTAGCCTTATAGTTATTTGCTCACCTCTAAAGTTTAATTGCACACCGTCTTGGTCAGTCAACCAGACGCGTATGCCGTGTATACTACCAGCTTGGGAGATGGGGAGGTAGACAGCAGTTCTGGGAGACTCTAAGATCTTATAGCCTGGGCACACGTTGGGGAAGAATGAGTAGATGGTGGGGTGGGATCCCCCACCGAGGTAAGACCCACTCACCACATTGCAATTGACTAGAATGCTATTCACGTGGAAGATGTCTATTGGTTTCTCCCCTTCTTTATAGCCCTTAGTCAGTATTTGTGGGTCGAACCCCAGGATTTTGCGCAAAGTTGAAGCACCCATATCAACCTCATAGTCGGGGCTGGTTATCTTTACAAAAGCTCGAAGGGTTGAAGGGTTGGGTCCTATGGCGATGTAATACTTCTCCTCGGCCTTCTCATCCCAATCCTTGGCCTCCTCCATCTTTCTTTGAATCTCTCTATTGATCTGGGCGAGCTCATAGGCCCCCTCTTCTATAGTGATGGTTTTCCACTCCTTCTTCCCCACACGGTAGACGAAAGTATTGTTGGTGGAGTTAACATTGCTGATGGAGTTGTAGGTCTCTAGATTCAGCAAGGCCAGCTCGTATGACTTCTGAGGGTCAAGGTACAGCGCTGGGGAGTAGTAGGTTGTCCAGTCGCTTTTATCCGACGTTACCACCAGGGACATATTCTCCTTCGGTGCGAGTCGCACCTCCATCGCTGCGAGCCGGTCGCGGATGTCCTTCAACACTTGAAGCTCCATGTTTAATGAACAAAGATTCTTCTGTTCAACTTGATGACCTGTTCCGTAGAGACCACTCCACTGCGCATAAGCTCATCCAGTATCGCAGATATTTCTGTGTCAACACCTGTATTCCCCGCCTCCTTTGAGGCCACTAACAAGGCTAGGCGCTCCACCAGAGTGTTGGGGTCGTTGTAGTATAATACACCACTACCTCGGATTAGTCCGTATTTTTCCCCTTTTTTGTTATAGACTGGTATTTTGGCAAGTTGGGCCAGCCGGCTAAATGTCTCAATAGCCTGTGGGGTGTATTGTCTTGTTTTGACGAACCGCTTGGTTAGGAGATCGTACAGCGTCTCATCTGCTGGAGCCGACAATACTAGGGTGTCCCCATCAAAAGCTTGCAACCGGCCCGCAGCCAGAGCTGCGGGATCAATAGTTAGGGTGCCGAATTTGCTCCCTCGGAGTTTCAACCCATTCCCACGGACGATAACCTCTTGTCGATTGTCCAATATAGTTTTAACACGCTCCCTGAATGCTTGTATAGCTGCAATATCTCCATCTATTTGTTCAATCTCTACCCTAGTGACGCCGACCCTCCTCTTCTTCCCCCCAAGTGTGTTTGAATTGAGTTTTGCGGTGCTATCAAGGATGCTGCGAAGTGCATCATCCGACTCATCGAGGAGCGTGCTAGGCATTGGGTACTTATATTTCCCACTAATGATTTCCCCGTCCAAGCCCTGATCTACATCAATTATAATAGGTCCTGAAGGGGGTTCTGGGGCTATGGCCTCTGCTGCTCTGGCCTCCTCTGCTCTGGCCTCCTCTGCTCTGGCCTCCTCCAGGGCTCTGGCTCTGTCCTCAATGGCCCTGTTCAATGCCACAATGGCCTGAGCTAACTCGTTAGCTTGTTTGTTTGTCTGTCTAGCCAATTCACTGGTCTGTTTGTCCGCTATTTGAGCCAACTCACCGGTCTGAGCTTTGACCATTTGGCTTATTGCCCCCGTTTGTTGCGCTGACCTATCTGCTACAGTTTTAGTAATTGGTGTGAAGAGTTTGGCTGCCTCCTGTTGTAAATCTGCTTCTCCCACCCTCTCCGCCAGAAACCGCTGCTTCAGGCGGTCCCGACGCGCTAGATAATCCTTCACAAAGGCGTTACGCTTTGTTTGGTTAGTCACATCAGCCCACATGTTGTTGCTATCACAATGACATATATATCTAAATAGAAGACTTTGGGATATAGAACCGATCGAACCCACATCGGTATTTACCATCGTGGGCCTTGCTGGTCAGGTCGATTGCAGCGAAACCGTAAGGTTTGCTAGTACACTCTATGAAGAACTCCCTGAATTCATCAAAGGGCATATCACCACCAACATAGGAATCGTGGATGGCGCGCAGGTTCTTCGTGTCTTGGTTGAAGATCACCAATAGATTGGCATTGTCACGGATGGCCTGCTTGGGAATTCTGAAGAAGCTCTGGGTTAGGTAGAATGTGTCGGCACCGCCGTGCCGGCCCTGGCAGAAGTACTTCTCGATCGGTCCCTGCTTCTCCAGCATGACATCGTCAAAGACCATGACAGCTCTCTCTTCAGGGTTCAGGTCCTCAACGGGGATGATGTCTTCGGCTGAGCTATGACAGGAGGCAATATTTTGCCCCGCAACCTCCCCAACAGACTCGGCCCAATCCTGGAGGAACTGGTACTTGTCCTGTCCCAAAGACTTCGAGTACAGGTGCAGTCGGTCATAGTTTAGGTAGCCCGGCTTCAGTAGTAGGTTGAGCATCATGTTTGTTTTTCCGCACCCCGATGGCCCGCACACAACACAACGAACGGTGTCCGGCAGCAGCCAGTGGTGGTGGTGGCGGGCTTTGTCCTCAAGGTCGAAGTTGGTTATCTCCATTTTAAATATATACATATTTGCAATATCTTCAATATGTATTGCCTGCGCTGTAAGAAGCAGACTCCTACGCTGGAGGAGTCGGAGGTCGTGCTGAAAAATCGTCGAATAACCAGGCGCGGCCTCTGTGAAGTTTGCTGGTGCTAAGAAGAGCCAGATTGTTGGTATGGGGCTCCTCAACAAAGCACTGAATATGTTGCCTTTGCCTGAGCTGCATATGAGGCTGCCTGAGGGCGTCAGCTCTGAGGATGTTCCTGGAGGCTCGTTCCAGAATACAGGGAAATATAGCTACTGTGGCCCTTTCACTAAACTAGATAAGCGGATGGCCCAAGGCTATGAGGGGGTCAACACACTCGACCGCGCCTGCAAGGCTCACGACATTGCTTATGCGGCTCATAGCGATACAGCTAACCGCAACGTTGCTGATGATGTCCTAGCCGCGGCGGCTGAAAATATTGCAGCATCTGCCCCCGACTGGGAGAGTCGCGATGCCCGCATAGTCTCGGCCCTGATGTCTGCCAAGAGCCGCTTTGGTATGGGTGCGCCCTCGTTTTGAATATATAGACATCTGTAGTATATCAATATGTATTGTTTTCGGTGTAAGAGACAGACCCCCACTAAGGGTGGGACGATTAGCAGGATGAAGAATGGGCGGTCGGTTAAGCGTGGCACCTGCATTGTGTGTGGTGGAAGGAAGAGTCAGATTGTTAGTGGGAAAGGAATCATCTTTGGGCCCAAGTCACCAATCAAGGACATCCCCGTCTTGGGCTCCCTCTTGGGATGGCTGTTATAGAGATATGTGATATGGTCTTACAATAATGGAGCGTGTTTACTACAGCCCGCAAGGTTATTGGAAAGGACATTCAGCTGTGAAGAAGTTGGCTGCTGCGGCTAAGGTCAGTGAGACTGAGGCTAGGGAGTGGCTTCAGAAGCAGGCTATCTGGCAAATCTACCTGCCGCGGCCTCGCTATATTCCACGACCCCACATCGCCGAGTCCACACCGAATGCTGTCCATCAAGCAGATCTTTTGTTTCTCCCACATGATCGCGTTGGTTCTGGCCGCACGGCCAGGACCTATAGGTATGCCTTGACGGTGGTCGATGTTGCCTCGCGCTATAAGGAGGCTGAGCCGCTAACAGACAAGAGTAGCGACGCGGTCGCATCAGCGCTTGGACGGATCTATAAACGCGGGCCGCTCAGGTGGCCTAATCTTTTGCAGATTGACCCCGGGCGGGAGTTTATGGGTGCTGTCAGTCAGCTGGTGGCTAAGCATAAGACACAGGTACGTCGTGGGCAGGCTGGGAACCATCGTCAGCAGGCTATTGTCGAGCGGTTCAATCGCACTCTGGCAGAGAGACTGTTCGGGGCCCAATATGCCCAGGAGTTGTTGCTCGCTGCCCGAGGCTCAGATGAACGGTCGGTCGAATGGGTGAGAGCTCTGCCCCAGGTAGTCGCTGCGATCAATAATGAGGTGACTCGTTTGACTGGTAGGAAGCCGGCTGAGGCAATTAAGGATTCGTCCGTCTCCCACGCTCCAGCCGCGCCATGCCCGCCGCGCTATCGGGCGTAAGGAACCGGTGATTCCAGCCGACTCGCAGGTCAGGTATCTCTATTCGGCGGGCGAGCTTGAAGGGGGCCTGCGTCGGGCCACTGATCCTACATGGTCGCTGACCTTGCACAGGATTAGTCATATCACCCAGCAAGAGGGACAGCCCACTCTTTACTACCTGGTGGATGGGCCGGCTCGTGGTTTTGTGCGCGAGGAGCTGCTCATTGCTCCTCCAGACACACAGCTACCCCCTAGCAGGATTCTAGGAAACCGTAGGCCCTAGTGTTGATACCATCAGCACAAATCCACTTTTTCGTGTCCATGGGGCTCAGAGATGTTTTGTTCATCTCATAAACTCCTATCTGGTGGCCCTTGCTTCGGATGGCAACCTGTGTGTGTTTGTATTCACGCTGGCTGAACAGACTGTCCTTGTAGTGTTCGTGTCTGAGGTCCTTCTTCACAACTGTCCGAGCCACTCCTTTGGCTTTCTTGATGTTGGTGGCCTCCTCTAGGATTGAGTACATCTTTGGTCTGAGACCGACGAACTCGGCTATCGAACGACCATTGCACTCGTCTTTGAATTTGCCGACCACCTTTTTATTCGCAGTCGAATGGTTGGGGTGGTCACGCGGATAATCAGAGAAGTCGTACCAGTCAGGGTGGGCCTTCATGTCTGCGTACACATCCTCAGTCTCCACCTGAAGTAGAAGGGAGTCAGTATCTGTGTAGCAGAGCTGGAGTCTATTACCGTATTGGGGTTTAAGCCGGTTGTACCAGAAGTCGTACATGAGATGCTTGGATAGGTCCAGGATGGCCTGCCCACAATAGACGGGTTTATTCAGCTGGACCTTGTTCTTGATGCTGTGCACCGCCACCAGTCCACCGTTGAAGATTCTACACGATTCGTAGTTGGGGCTGGCGATTAATTTTCGGAGTCGATCAGTCTCGGCGCCTCTGACAAGGTTGACTCTGATACGCTTGCGAACATTCTCCATACTCTTCCCGAAGACGGCATTGTTCATCAGCTTGAAGAAGTCCTTCTCAAATTCTGATTTGGCTTGGGCTCGTAGAGAGGTGTTCATCTCTATGTAGGGCTTCATCCATTGGGACTGATTGAACTTGATGGCTCGGTGGATCTGGGTGACCTCTAGACCGAGGCTGTGATAGAGTTTGAGATTGCGGTAGTGGACGACGTATCGCTCCTTGTTGTGGAGGTGAGGTACCAGCTTTGTTTGCTCCGTGAACTTACCCCCCAGTTTGTTCTGGAGCTCGCGCTGATAGCTGCTCAACCAGGCCTCGGGGACGGTCATGGTTTCTGGAGCTAGTGGATAGTCGCTGTGGGCTTCATGTAGATGTGCTGGGTACTTCATAGTCAACCTCAACAAGCCATCCCTCTGGGGCGTTGTCGGGGGTGTTGAGTACCTCCTCGAGAGTTGGATTGGCCCATTGGAACCCGCCGGTGGGGAGGTATTCCATCATGGCCCATCCATACAGGTTATTTGCATCGAGGTACATGATCCATGAATTGGGTGTTGTGGGGTCATAGTCTGAAGTCTTGGGGTTGTTGGCCTTAGCATACCTCTTGGAGACCATGGCCACACCTCCTCGGAGACCCTTCTCAAAGAGGAGGTGCATATCCAAGTCGGTTAGGAGCTCGAGTTGCACCTTCGTCTTTTTTAGGAGTGCGTCCCATGCCAGGCCGGGTGCACTGATGTAGTGGGCTGGGTCGAGCTGATATACCTCCATGCAGGTGTCTCGGAATGCCTCGAACATATCAGCCAACAGACCGACGTCTGTTTTCAGGTATAGGTCATGGTAGCCTCCGAGTGTTTTACAATCGAGCTCCTGCCACACTTTCTGGGCGTGGGCATAATCAGAGTCACTGATTCCTTCTCGGGTGAGCTTGCTGTAGAATGCCTCTTTGGGTGGTAGGCGGTCCTCTGCAAAGCGCTCGAAGCTGTCCATATATTCGTAGGGGTATACACCCTTGCGGAGAAGGAGATGTGACTGACTCTGGCTTAGCGTGGTCCTGAACTTACTCATTAAGACAGCCCAGGGGGTGTGCTTCTCAGTGTTGCACGTCTCACATCTTGAGATTATGTCGTTGCCTCTACGTGTCAGAGCCATTGATTTGCCACAGTGTGTCAGCTCGCTGAGGTTCCCTACCAGGGTGTCTAGAGAGCTATTCATGAACTGTAGGCTGTCAATGAATTGCAGCTGTCCGATGGTGAAGGAGGCGTACTTCTCTAGGGTGTTTGGTATGCAGGTGATTGTTGTGTTGTCTACTTGTTTGGTTTGCCATTGGCCGTTTTTCTTCTTCTTGTAGACTGTTCTTTTTCCCCAGTCCAGACGGCCGGCCGCTTGCATGATGATGTGGGAGTCGTATCCTCTGAGGTTGTGAAAGACTACAGGTATCCTCAGCTTGTCTCTATTGATGCGCCATGCCAGATTACAGACATTGTGGGCTGCACCCCGGTATTTGCCTGTAATATGGCAGTGGTCTCTCACCTTGTCCTCCTCCAGCGGCTCTTTACAGATGTGGCAGGTGGTGGCGGAGGCAAAGTCTTCACGGTCTTTTTGCCCCAGCACCATCAGAGCCGGCCGCTGTAACTTGTGGTGGATGGTGGCCTGCTCTTGTCCCAAGCGTTTGAGGAATTCATCGGCAGCATCCTCCCCTCGATATACGACAGGGTTTGAGGTGAGGCCGTCGCAGCGTACAATGGTGTAGCCGAAGCCACAGGGGGGCTGCTGGGCAAGCTGTCGCGTGTTGCTCTGGCTTGGATCCATTGCCGCACCATGTACTGGAACGTTCAAGGTCTCAAAGTCTGCGTATATGATGTATGGTGCCCTCATCTGTTTCTGGAGGGACTTGAAATTCATCTTTCCCTCTTTAGGCATGACATTCACCTGACAGGCTGTGTTGATACCTTGACAGAGTGGTACATGTTGGTCCAAGGTTTCCTGAGAGGAGTGTACATGGAGACAGTTGAGACATGGATACTTCTTACCCTCATGTTTGCTGTTTCCATACAGAAGCCGCCCCACATCCTTGACCCAGACATAGTGTCTATTCTCATCCTTGCGTAGGAGCATGAGGTTGATTTGGGTGCGCTGGAGTTTGTTGGTTCGGAGTATGGTCGGTCCTTCTTTCCACCCAAAGACCCGGATGGCTATGGTAGGATTCTGTTTTTCAAACTTAGCAATACTGGATAGCTGCACAGGGAACTCGATTCCTTCAAAGTTTAGCTCTCCCAGGTGGGCTCTATAATTGTTGAGCCTATCAGGATGCTCTCCATGTGCTACTGGGTAGAGTGCTGAGAGTATGGCCCATTCAAAGCAGCGGTTGTCCTCATTCTTTACATTCACAACACTACGTGGTGGAATGAAGCTGGGAGTCGCGAAGTAGCTAGAGCCTCGGAATGGTTGGTATTTTACTATGTAGAGGTCGAGCTGCACACACTCATCATAGGCCCAATCAGAGCCCCTGTAGGTGAAGCATTCACTGTCAGCGAATATCTTGGCTATGGCCAGGTCCAGCCCCTCATCAATATCCCCCTCATGCAGTACTTCATAGTTCCTGCTTCCATGGGCGGCGATGGCAGTAATCTGTTCACCTTCTGGGGTGGTAGCGAGAGTATTTTAGATGGAGATACAGCTGCATTTTAACAGCTGCCATAATCCCCCAACCCTTTTACCACCAGGGCTTTGATGGCGGGCTCCATCGAAATCATAAATGTTGCAGGCTCTTCATAGCCGCTACCTTCTGGGACGATTGCTTCATATTTTCTCAGGCTCCCCTCAATCTCCCGGGCGAGTTTCAATTCAGGCGCGTTGCGAATTAAAGCAGCCTCCATCTCAACCACTTCATCTCGCACACTATCAGCTCGGGCAAGGAACTCTGCTTCGAGGTCGGCGTGGCGTTGAGCACGCTGCCGGGCGCGGTGTCGTCGCTCGGCGACGATCGCGGCTCGGTCCGCGGCGGTGCCGTGTACAAATCTCAGAGCGGTGGTAATCCCTGCTTCAAGTCGTGCCCCATGTAGATTGGGGTTCTTCTCGAGCAGGGAGGCCCTAGCCATCTCACGCGCTCTGGATATTTCCCCCTCAAGAACGGCCTTCCTCCTCCCACTGTATGGCATGCCATACTCGCGGGCTTGCTGTTTCAGCTGAACCAGCGTAGGCATGGCTAAATACACAGATCCGTCAGTCTCTAACAAGGCTGGTGTGTAAGTACACTGATGACTTCACCTCTCTCTAATTGAAAGTTCAATCCACTATAATCTTAGCAATTCGACGAATCTCTGCATTATAGTCCTTTACATTCTCTTCGTACCAGATTCGGTGATACTCCTTGTCATATCCACATTCTTTGCATAGTTCTAGGAGGTTGTTGACCCCCTTCCCACATTTCCGACATGGTTTAATAAATGAACCCTTCCGTATTAGCACTGCATGGACTTTGCAGTAGTCCCTCATACAGCTTCGATTGCAGGGCTCCGTGGAATGTAGCCGTAGCCACTTACAGTTGTTCTTCGCGGTGCGCATCTTGGTATGTCTGCGGATGATACCCTCTAAATCAGCGGCTCGGTCGCCTGTAGGCGACCCGTGTGTGCGCTCCGGGACGGTTCACCGCTTGGTGTGCGCCCCGGGGCCTAGGGGGGCGGGGCCCCGGGGGGTTGGATCCCTAGGGGGCTGTTGTTTTGGCGCTCCTGTGGTGCCCCGACCCTTTTGGCCCCAAAGCCCCCTTATACATCTACTGAACAGATTCGATACCTAGGCTTTTTGCTTGCCAAAGTGAGGGATGATTGGCCACCTATTCCTCCCTGCTCTCAGTCTACAAAATGTGATGTCACTATCACATCACAGTCCCACATTAGAAAAATGCTATGGGACAAAAGATGGAAAAAGACATTCTTCATTGGCATTTGGCCATTATTATACGAAGAGAAAAACTGGAACATACTGTAACAGCTGCAGGGGATTTACAGGAAAAGAAACACGGGAAGACAGTAAAAGAAAATTCTTGATAGTCTTTCGCCGCTACATTAAAAATTGACACAAACTGATACATACTATGAAAGATCATGAGATATGGAGAATTGTTATCACCCATATCAGACAGCCTGGTACCTGATAATGATCTGTGTCGTAGTTTCTGCGTCATCTAAGCAGAGTAATAATCCGATCCACTATCCAAGTGTGGGGGAGAGGCATGACATCACCAAGCTCCAACAGAAAATGCACTGCGACAATACTGACACTATTTAAAAGTGGCACTAGCCAGGTTTCTGAACTTGATGACGCTCCAAGCCCTGGCAGTACAATTAAGAAGTTATTAACAACAACCATTTACCTGGTTTCTCAATGGGTTCATCCTCATCAAGGAGATCAAGCACCTGTCTCTTGTACTCCTTTTGCCGATCTTGCTCAATATCATTAGTGCTGATTAGCATATTCAATGGCTGCACCTAAAATAAGGGGGGGAAAACCATTTTAAAACAAAATAATAGAGACCAAGAAGACTGGAGAGATAATACATGTACAGACCTACAAGCACTTGGAATCAACGACTGGCAAGAGAAGGTCCACCAGAGAGACGAATGGAGAAGGATTGTATTTGCAGCAAAGAACCTCAATGGCTCGGCACGCTGAAGAAGAAGAAGAAAAATATCTACATTTTATTAGAATCTGGACATTAAGGTTCTGTCGCACTGCTAGTGTTGAGTGCATGGAGCGACACTGTGAATTTCGTGTGGAGTGCTTTTACATCTGTCCATCTTCACCTATAACGTGAACTGCATGTTAGGAAAAATGGCGGCCAGACAGTCGCTGAATTAACTGGGTTGCCTTATGCAGTAATGGCCAGTTGCTGGTTTTCTAGAGACTGCCACTTCCATTGACGATGAACTGCATTCTTCTAACGGACTTTTGTGTTGGCATTCTGGCAGCAACATTATGCATAGTATACCTATGCGGGCTGTTGGTTTGTCAAGACTCCTGTCTGTTCCACTTTCCACATGGGGCAGTGAGGAGCATTTTGTGCGATATTCACTGGCACAGGAATGGAGCATTATGGGGACGAACTGTTGCCGTGAAGTTGGAACTGCGACTAACTAACAAGACTACCTCTGAAGTCAGAGTGGGTTCGCCTGATGGCGAGGGACACTGTTAATAAGGAAAAGCTAATCCACGTGCAAAATTCAGTCCATCACTACTAGAATTGGTGTGTATGGACTACGCTTTAGTTCAAAGCGAACGAGCGCAAAAACAAAACAAAAAAACTAACAAGATGTGAACATGTGTGATATAATAATTGGCTGGTAAACAGCGCCGCATGTCTCAGAAACTGAAATATTCTGGCCATATTAAATGTCCACAGTGGCTGGGGGGGGGAAGGATGATTGACAGTATGGTCTCTGGGAGGAGTGGCTGTGTTAGACCAGCATGAAGAGGGTCACAAGATGGTCACTGCCATGTGGGTGTGAGGGTATATGAGACAAGACATGTGGGCGTGAGGGTATATGAGGTAAGAGATGTGGGTGTGAGGGTATATGTGACAAGACGTGGGTGTGAGGGTATATGTGACAAGACATGTGGGTGTGAGGGTATATGTGACAAGACGTGGGTGTGAGGGTATATGTGACAAGACATGTGGGTGTGAGGGTATATGTGACAAGACGTGGGTGTGAGGGTATATGTGACAAGACATGTGGGTGTAAGGGTATATGTGGCAAGACATGTGGGTGTGAGGGTATATGTGACAAGACATGTGGGTGTGAGGGTATATGTGACAAGACGTGGGTGTGAGGGTATATGTGACAAGACATGTGGGTGTGAGGGTATATGTGACAAGACATGTGGGTGTGAGGGTATATGTGACAAGACATGTGGGTGTGAGGGTATATGTGACAAGACGTGGGTGTGAGGGTATATGTGACAAGACATGTGGGTGTGAGGGTATATGTGACAAGACATGTGGGTGTGAGGGTATATGTGACAAGACATGTGGGTGTGAGGGTATATGTGACAAGACGTGGGTGTGAGGGTATATGTGACAAGACATGTGGGTGTGAGGGTATATGTGACAAGACATGTGGGTGTGAGGGTATATGTGACAAGACATGTGGGTGTGAGGGTATATGTGGCAAGACATGTGGGTGTGAGGGTATATGTGACAAGACGGGGGTGTGAGGGTATATGTGACAAGACATGGGTGTGAGGGTATATGTGACAAGACATGTGGGTGTGAGGGTATATGTGACAAGACATGTGGGTGTGAGGGTATATGTGACAAGACGTGGGTGTGAGGTATATGTGACAAAGACATGTGGGTGTGAGGGTATATGTGACAAGACATGTGGGTGTGAGGGTATATGTGACAAGACGTGGGTGTGAGGGTATATGTGACAAGACATGGGTGTGAGGGTATATGTGACAAGACATGTGGGTGTGAGGGTATATGTGACAAGACGTGGGTGTGAGGGTATATGTGACAAGACATGTGGGTGTGAGGGTATATGTGACAAGACATGTGGGTGTGAGGGTATATGTGGCAAGACATGTGGGTGTGAGGGTATATGTGACAAGACATGTGGGTGTGAGTTTATATGTGACAAGACATGTGGGTGTGAGGGTATATGTGACATGACGTGGGTGTGAAGGTATATGTGACAAGACATGTGGGTGTGAGGGTATATGTGACAAGACATGTGGGTGTGAGGGTATATGTGACAAGACGTGGGTGTGAGGGTATATGTGACAAGACATGTGGGTGTGAGGGTATATGTGACAAGACATGTGGGTGTGAGGGTATATGTGACAAGACATGTGGGTGTGAGGGTATATGTGACAAGACGTGGGTGTGAGGGTATATGTGACAAGACATGTGGGTGTGAGGGTATATGTGACAAGACATGTGGGTGTGAGGGTATATGTGACAAGACATGTGGGTGTGAGGGTATATGTGACAAGACATGTGGGTGTGAGGGTATATGTGACAAGACATGTGGGTGTGAGGGTATATGTGACAAGACGTGGGTGTGAGGGTCTATGTGACAAGACATGTGGGTGTGAGGGTATATGTGACAAGACATGTGGGTGTGAGGGTATATGTGACAAGACATGTGGGTGTGAGGGTATATGTGACAAGACGTGGGTGTGAGGGTATATGTGACAAGACATGTGGGTGTGAGGGTATATGTGACAAGACATGTGGGTGTGAGGGTATATGTGACAAGACATGTGGGTGTGAGGGTATATGTGACAAGACGTGGGTGTGAGGGTATATGTGGCAAGACATGTGGGTGTGAGGGTATATGTGACAAGACGTGGGTGTGAGGGTATATGTGACAAGACATGGGTGTGAGGGTATATGTGACAAGACATGTGGGTGTGAGGGTATATGTGACAAGACATGTGGGTGTGAGGGTATATGTGACAAGACATGTGGGTGTGAGGGTATATGTGACAAGACATGTGGGTGTGAGGGTATATGTGACAAGACGTGGGTGTGAGGGTATATGTGACAAGACATGTGGGTGTGAGGGTATATGTGACAAGACATGTGGGTGTGAGGGTATATGTGGCAAGAGACGTGGTGGCAAAGGTGGAGGAAATTGTAGACAGGACATGATCAGAGATACGGTTTTTTTCCCCTGCAAAGGACTTGCCACATGATGATGATGATGTTGAGGGAGGCAGAGAGTATGCATATATTTATATTTTCACACTCCAGAGCACATATGAGTATAAAGTTAATATAAAAATACAAGTAATGAATGTAAATGAGAACATCATCCCCATGGAAGTCAAGTCCAAGATTTAACAGGAAGTCCCTCTATTTCCATAGCAATGGCTAGAATCGCTTAATAGATAAAGCGTTATCTATTAGCTGATTCCAGCCATTGGTATGCAAACAGAAGGACTTCCTGTTAAATCTTAGACTTCTGTGGAGATAACGTTCTCCACATTCAAACAATATCAGTGACTATGCACTTAGTATATCATTTGTTTATTCACTTCACATGATATAGCACTCTGCAGTATGTACCTAATGAGATGCAGCAAATTATGCCAGGCAAAAAACCGTGCAATATTCTGTTTATGGCATCCTATGTTTAAATTCACTATAAGAATACATTGCTGTCAGTGTAACTGAGTCTGCTTTCTGAATCCAGTTCTTATTATTCTTCTGCTTTCATCAGGAATATTTTTTGAACGTAATTGTGTTGTGTCAGTTTACAGCTGAGCTGCGATATTAGCACCTTTCGGCCAACACATCTGACTTCTGCAGGAAGTTTGTTGACGGGGTTTGCCTTCCAGGGTGAGTCCAGCACTAACCTCTACAAGGCATCTTCCGTGGGATGTTAAGACTGTTCTAAGATAGTCGACACCAAACAAAAATACAGAAAGCTTTGGCTTTCTCATGAAACATGGAGGCCCACCACTGACGATACTGATCTGGAAAACTACGGGGGCTGAATAATCAGACAAAAAAATATGTCAGTATTGCATCTATTTGGTTAACACGTAGATAAAAATAGTTAAATGGACGCAGGAAATAAAAGTCCATGGGAATATCGATATATGAAGCCCATAAGCGGGCACTCTCCCGCTGACTTCACCTCAACACCACAAGGTACAAGAGGAACCTGATGAGATGAGATTCCATAAAGAATCTACCACCCATTTTTCAAGCCTGGATCCAGTCTAGAGATGCAGAGATCAGGAAATTAGAATTCTTCAGCTAGGGATTCCAAGGCTCACTAAATTATAATAAAGTAACATACTCAGTCTCCATGATGACAAGTCACATGCCTCATACTCCGAAGGATGAAAGGTTGTTTTTTTTTTTTTCAGACTCTAAAGTAGGAACTGATGCACAAGCCTGTTGCTTCCAAGCTCTTTCCTAATTTGCTCATTCACATTTCATAATTCACTGCTACACAGCATGACAGATTCTATATAACATTTCAATACTCTATTTCTTACATTTAATGATGATGTCTTATTATGTATGATTAATTCTCAAATAACTATTAATATCTTCCTCGTTTCACATTAAACCTTTAAGAACATAATAACATCTTGGAAATGGCTACTCACAACGGCCAGGTTTGTTCTTGCCCTTAAGCTGGAGCTCAGTGACGACTGGATAGATCTCAGCGCCGACTTCTGGTTATTTAAGCCGCCTGGCACTTCCTGATGCTGCACCTGGTTGTACACCTGCAGCTGAGGACTCTGTCCAAGCATGTCACCTCCTAGGCCAAACTCCCGCTGGTGGCGGCTGACAAACGCATCCATCGCTGGCACTGTTGATGGGCGCTGGTCTTTTAAATTCTCAATGTGGAGTAGCGACACACCTGGGGTGCCTATTAAATCTGGCAAGGATTCGGGCATCGAAGGGATTGATACAGAGGATGCGTTTGATTGACTGCTGTCCTGGCGCCTGAAACAATAAATGACGATAACAGTGAAGTTAGTTGAATAGCAGATACTTCTGCTGGGGAATAAAATGTTATGCCTTAACAAATTCTAGGCCAAGGGGTCCAAGGAAACATAATGGGTTCTATTTACCTACAGATGTTTTCTTCCCCTAAAAATGTTGCCAAGACAGTGGCTTATGGCCTACTCCTTGCAATGTCCAACTTGTAAACAGGACATCCTGTTTTATGCCCTTATCTGAGAAGACTAGGCATACAATCTCACTACCCAAGAGATCAACATGCAATGCACCAGTGGCTCTTGGAAAAATTCCTGAGCCCAATACTGAGATCAAACCTGGTTCCTTCAGCACCTGAGACATATATATATATGTGTGTGTGTGTCTGTGTCTGCATATGTTGGACTCGCAGAAAATGTTTAGCCATCATTTTGCCAATCCCAGTGACATTCATGAGTAAGATCCACCACAGTACATTCCTTATTTCTGAAAACACCTTAGAATATTGCTATCAGAACTGCTTGCTTGCTTGTGTTCGTTGGCTTGAGCTCCAACGTGAAGTCCTGTATGTCGGATGAAGGCATTCTGTTGTCCAACATCAGTGTGATGTCATACAGGACCTGAGGTTTGCGTGAGTATCCGTTGTCCCATGTCTGGCTTATTGGTGTGCAGACTGGTGGTTCCTCGCCGTACAGGCAGACACTCTCCGACTTCGGAGGAATCGGCGATCCTACTGACTTTAGCCAGGACCCTGAAGGGACCTGTTGCCCAGGACGCTCGACAAGGACGCGCCAGTAGGTCTTGGCCAGTATATAACCCGGCCCTGGTGCCTTGGAAACACCTCTGCGTCCCACTATCAGAACTAATAGTTCTGCACTATTTTTTTTTTCCATCACCAATATTGAAACAACTATGATTATACTCAAGCAGGCAAGAGTAACAATACCCAATAAATATTAAAATAACACATGGCAAGAAATATAAGAATAAGAAAAGTAATACAAGAATAATAAAGGAAAGTAACACTGGAATAACACATGACAAGAAATGTAAGAATAACATATGACAAGACATGTAAGAATAACACGTGACAAGAAATGTAAGAATAACACATGACAAGAAATGTAAGAATAACACATGACAAGACATGTAAGAATAACATATGACAAGACATGTAAGAATAAACACATGACAAGAAATGTTAGAATAACACATGACAAGACATGTAAGAATAACACGAGACAAGAAATGTAAAAATAACATATGACAAGACATGTAAGAATAACACATGACAAGACATGTAAGAATAACACATGACAAGACATGCAAGAATAACATATGACAAGACATGTAAGAATAACACATGACAAGAAATGTAAGAATAACACATGACAAGACATGCAAGAATAACATATGACAAGACATGTAAGAATAACACATGACAAGACATGTAAGAATAACACATGACAAGACATGCAAGAATAACATATGACAAGACATGTAAGAATAACACATGACAAGACATGTAAGAATAACATATAACAAGACATGTAAGAATAACACATGACAAGACATGTAAGAATAACATATGACAAGACATGTAAGAATAACACATGACAAGACATGTAAGAATAACACATGACAAGACATGCAAGAATAACATATGACAAGACATGTAAGAATAACACATGACAAGAAATGTAAGAATAACACATGACAAGACATGCAAGAATAACATATGACAAGACATGTAAGAATAACACATGACAAGACATGTAAGAATAACACATGACAAGACATGCAAGAATAACATATGACAAGACATGTAAGAATAACACATGACAAGACATGTAAGAATAACATATAACAAGACATGTAAGAATAACACATGACAAGACATGTAAGAATAACATATGACAAGACATGCAAGAATAACATATAACAAGACATGTAAGAATAACACATGACAAGACATGCAAGAATAACATATAACAAGACATGTAAGAATAACACATGACAAGACATGCAAGAATAACATATAACAAGACATGTAAGAATAACACACGACAAGACATGCAAGAATAACATATAACAAGACATGTAAGAATAACACATGACAAGACATGTAAGAATAACATATAACAAGACATGCAAGAATAACATATGACAAGACATGTACAAATAACACATGACAAGACATGTAAGAATAACATATGACAAGACATGTAAGAATAACACATGACAAGACATGTAAGAATAACATATGACAAGACATGTAAGAATAACACATGACAAGATATGTAAGAATAACATATGACAAGACATGCAAGAATAACATATAACAAGACATGTAAGAATAACATATGACAAGAAATGTAAGAATAACACATGACAAGACATGTAAGAATAACACATGACAAGACATGTAAGAATAACATATAACAAGACATGTAAGAATAACACATGTCAAGACATGTAAGAATAACATATAACAAGACATGCAAGAATAACATATGACAAGACATGTAAGAATAACACATGACAAGACATGTAAGAATAACATATGACAAGACATGTAAGAATAACATATGACAAGACATGTAAGAATAACACATGACAAGATATGTAAGAATAACATATGACAAGACATGCAAGAATAACACATGACAAGACATGCAAGAATAACATATGACAAGACATGTAAGAATAACATATGACAAGACATGCAAGAATAACATATGACAAGACATGCAAGAATAACATATGACAAGACATGTAAGAATAACACATGACAAGACATGTAAGAATAACACATGACAAGACATGTAAGAATAACATATGACAAGACATGTAAGAATAACACATGACAAGACATGTAAGAATAACACATGACAAGACATGTGAGAATAACACATGACAAGACATGCAAGAATAACACATGACAAGACATGTAAGAATAACACATGACAAGACATGTAAGAATAACATATGACAAGACATGTAAGAATAACATATGACAAGAAATGCAAGAATAGCACATGACAAGAAATGTAAGAATAGCTTATAGCACATGACAAGACATGTCAAAATAACACATGACAAGACATGTAAGAATAACACATGACAAGAAATGTAAGAATAGCACATGATAACATAGCCACGCTCATGTGCCGATAACGTCACATACGGTAAGTCACGTGACTTGGCAAATCACGTGACCAGCCGAGAAAGTTCCGCTATGAATAAAGGGATAATTTATTCATAGCCGGTGTATAAATAGTCACTTCATTCTTTTAATTCTTCAGGAATTAATTTGGTGAAAGCGACTTTTTAATAAACAAATATTAGGAACTATGATTATGAACTGACCTTTTAAATAATCGTTTATCGAAGTTATTTCTTTTTTGTCACTTTTATTATCTTATTTATATTATATAAAAGTTATCACTTTTTTATGTCTTTCAACACATCTTTCTCATACCTGTCTCTCACACTAGCTTCGTTATCCGTTATCTATTTCTCTCCTCTCTCATTTCAACCTGCTTCACATACACCAGGTTTTCTTGCACTATATATGAGTAGCATTTCTTTGTTTATTTGTTAATTCATCAGGTCAGTCAGTCGAAAGCCTGATGTTTTAACTGCCTAATGAGTGTAAATGGTATAATGTATGAAAGAGAGTGATAAAAAGGCAGAATGTTAGATGGGCCTGCGTGCCCAATTCTTAACCCTTTCAAAATAAAGTTTTGTTGTTGTTGTTGTCTCTGAGGCGACACATATTACTGTCAGCTTGGACCGGAATTATCAGGACATAAATAGCAGGAAATAGTAGTGTAGAGTGTGTGTACAGAAACGCACGTTAACAATTTTTGAACTCACCTGGGGACACAATTAATTCAATTATTTGTATTGGGGATACCAATCTGGAAAATTATTCTTGATATTTAAACAGTCCTACTTCAAGTATGTATAAATTATAAAGTATCCGTAAAAAGAGTTAAATATTGAGAAAAAAAATGGTACTTACGGTTCAACTTTGCTGATGTGTTGGCAGCGGTCTAACTCGATCCATTGCGTTGCCTTGTTATAATGTTGTATTGCGGCGTTCGAGTTGTCACCGCCGGCTGTACTCCCTGGCTGGTGGTTGATGCAGTTAGTTCCAGCTGTACTCCCTGGCTGGTGGTTGATGGAGTTAGTTCCAGCTGTACTCCCTGGCTGGTGGTTGCTGGAGTTAGTTCCAGCTGCACTCCCTGGCTGGTGATTGATGGAGTTAGTTCCAGCTGTACTCCCTGGCTGGTGGTTGATGGAGTTAGTTCCAGCTGTACTCCCTGGCTGGTGGTTGATGGAGTTAGTTCCAGCTGTACTCTCTGGCTGGTGGTTGCTGGAGTTAGTTCCAGCTGTACTCTCTGGCTGGTGGTTGCTGGAGTTAGTTCCAGCTGCACTCCCTGGCTGGTGGTTGCTGGAGTTAGTTCCAGCTGTACTCCCTGGCTGGTGGTTGCTGGAGTTAGTTCCAGCTGTACTCCCTGGCTGGTGGTTGATGGAGTTAGTTCCAGCTGTACTCCCTGGCTGGTGGTTGATGGAGTTAGTTCCAGCTGTACTCCCTGGCTGGTGGTTGCTGGAGTTAGTTCCAGCTGTACTCCCTGGCTGGTGGTTGATGGAGTTAGTTCCAGCTGCACTCCCTGGCTGGTGGTTGCTGGAGTTAGTTCCAGCTGTACTCCCTGGCTGGTGGTTGCTGGAGTTAGTTCCAGCTGTACTCCCTGGCTGGTGGTTGATGGAGTTAGTTCCAGCTGTACTCCCTGGCTGGTGGTTGATGGAGTTAGTTCCAGCTGTACTCCCTGGCTGGTGGTTGCTGGAGTTAGTTCCAGCTGTACTCCCTGGCTGGTGGTTGATGGAGTTAGTTCCAGCTGTACTCTCTGGCTGGTGGTTGCTGGAGTTAGTTCCAGCTGTACTCCCTGGCTGGTGGTTGCTGGAGTTAGTTCCAGCTGTACTCCCTGGCTGGTGGTTGATGGAGTTAGTTCCAGCTGTACTCTCTGGCTGGTGGTTGCTGGAGTTATTTCCAGCTGTACTCTCTGGCTGGTGGTTGATGGAGTTAGTTCTAGCTGTACTCTCTGGCTGGTGGTTGATGGAGTTAGTTCCAGCTGTACTCCCTGGCTGGTGGTTGCTGGAGTTAGTTCCAGCTGTACTCCCTGGCTGGTGGTTGATGGAGTTAGTTCCAGCTGTACTCCCTGGCTGGTGGTTGCTGGAGTTAGTTCCAGCTGTACTCCCTGGCTGGTGGTTGCTGGAGTTAGTTCCAGCTGCACTCCCTGGCTGGTGGTTGATGGAGTTAGTTCCAGCTGTACTCCCTGGCTGGTGGTTGCTGGAGTTAGTTCCAGCTGTACTCCCTGGCTGGTGGTTGCTGGAGTTAGTTCCAGCTGCACTCCCTGGCTGGTGGTTGATGGAGTTAGTTCCAGCTGTACTCTCTGGCTGGTGGTTGCTGGAGTTAGTTCCAGCTGTACTCCCTGGCTGGTGGTTGCTGGAGTTAGTTCCAGCTGTACTCTCTGGCTGGTGGTTGCTGGAGTTAGTTCCAGCTGCACTCCCTGGCTGGTGGTTGCTGGAATTAGTTCCAGCTGTACTCCCTGGCTGGTGGTTGATGGAGTTAGTTCCAGCTGTACTCTCTGGCTGGTGGTTGATGGAGTTAGTTCCAGCTGTACTCCCTGGCTGGTGGTTGCTGGAGTTAGTTCCAGCTGTACTCCCTGGCTGGTGGTTGCTGGAGTTAGTTCCAGCTGTACTCCCTGGCTGGTGGTTGCTGGAGTTAGTTCCAGCTGTACTCTCTGGCTGGTGGATGATGGAGTTAGTTCCAGCTGCACTCCCTGGCTGGTGGTTGCTGGAGTTAGTTCCAGCTGTACTCCCTGGCTGGTGGTTGCTGGAGTTAGTTCCAGCTGTACTCCCTGGCTGGTGGTTGCTGGAGTTAGTTCCAGCTGTACTCTCTGGCTGGTGGTTGCTGGAGTTAGTTCCAGCTGTACTCCCTGGCTGGTGGTTGCTGGAGTTAGTTCCAGCTGTACTCTCTGGCTGGTGGTTGCTGGAGTTAGTTCCAGCTGTACTCCCTGGCTGGTGGTTGCTGGAGTTAGTTCCAGCTGTACTCTCTGGCTGGTGGTTGCTGGAGTTAGTTCCAGCTGTACTCCCTGGCTGGTGGTTGCTGGAGTTAGTTCCAGCTGTACTCCCTGGCTGGTGGTTGCTGGAGTTAGTTCCAGCTGTACTCCCTGGCTGGTGGTTGCTGGAGTTAGTTCCAGCTGTACTCTCTGGCTGGTGGTTGATGGAGTTAGTTTCAGCTGTACTCCCTGGCTGGTGGTTGATGGAGTTAGTTCCAGCTGCACTCCCTGGCTGGTTCTGGATTGTTCCGGCTGCATTCGGCTCTTGCTGGGTTGCGTTGCCGTTGGCCTGGTCCTCGCGAGCATCCGTGTGTGTGCCATTGCAGACGTTAACAGTAACATCAATGTTCCTGTTGAACATAATCATTATCACATACCCGCAGCGTTTGCCTATAACGACTGCCACAAGTATGCCGATTAAGAACGATATTAAGTAATTAAAATATTGAGGTTCGTTCTCTTGTTGACCACCAAAGCCAAAGCGATCCATGCGCTCGAGCTTTTCCATACTGTAATTGTAATCAACTGCTCAACTGCCATGAACAAACTATAAAAACTTAGCAAGCGTTTTAAAAACGGACCGAAAAATTGCTCGTAAATAAATAATAAATGGCAATTTGACTTTATAGTTGCTTGTTCAATGTCCAGGCTTCCGCGCCATATAATAGTGTTAAATATACAAAATATTTGACAGTTCTCATGTTTAATGTGTTGTTAATCTCTCTAGATGTTATTACCGATTTCTTTATGTTGAAAGCATTTTTAGCCATTCCCATTCTCTTTAAACTTTTTGATTTCCGTTTCACTTCTGCCATCATCAATTATTATTATATCATATATATATATGTCCAAAATAAGAGAAACGTGTTACTTGTTCTTGCATCTGTTGGCATTATCTGTGGGACATCCCTGCTGTACTTCTCTTTTATCTCTATGGGGGACGAATATTTTTTCAAGCGTCTAAGAGACATCACATGTTCCCAGTACAAATTTGAGTCTAGTCCAGATATGCTCTTTCTACAGATTGATATAACTTAAACTAAGAAACTTGAGATGTGACATGTCTTTCTGTGTGTGGTTTGCGCAAACAAAGGCACGTGGAGAAACTTGAGGTTGTGAAACTACTCTCTACTTCGTACTCCCGTGTCTTGCCTGGGCCCATAAGGGAAGCAAAGAATAGCAACACTGCAGCCTACCACGCATGTCGTAAGAAGCGACTAAGGAGGCTTGATGGTTCCGTCGCCCTGCTACTGAGTGAGTGCGTGGCGCGACACTGTGAATTGTGAGTCTAGTGTGAAGTTATTTTGAATCTGCCCAAGTTTTTATTTTTGGAACGTGAATGCATGTTCGGAGCGATGGCAGGTGGCTATGTCCCATATTTTTAGAACGTCATTCCCCACTTTCGTATTTCCTCCCTAAAATTTCCCCCCTGCCCCTACACAGTATACGTAATAATTGAAGCTAAATCTAATAGCACATACTAAAACAAGTCTAGACATCTACATAAAACGTGATTTGCCGATCTACTTACGTTATACAATGAATTTCAGAAGGGTGATACATTCAGAACCATAAAGTATGAAGGGAAAAACAATATCAAGTAATCGGTTCTTGTATTAACGCGATCTTGAAATAATCTTCATCCCCCCCCTCCCTGGAAACCCCAAAATTTCCCCCTGGGGGGGGGGGGGGGAATTCCCCACCGGTTGAGAACCACTGCTGTAGTACCAGGGTCAAGTAGCGCTAACCGAGACATCTTTTCACTTCCCAACGAGGCATCCAGGAAACCCTTTCTAGGAAAGGAAAGATCGGCCATGATCTCTGTTGCCATCAAGCATAGCTGTCCTGTAGCAGACCTGGGTCTTCTCGCCTCCTTGAGAACACTGCTATAACTCTGTGTCACTTTCACTCGATCCACTTTTATCCTCTCTTTTTCTTTGCTCCATGAATGATATTATTTTAGATAACGACGGTTTTCATCACAAATATCACATTCCGAAAACTTCATTTGTTAATTTCATGTATCACTGTTCACTTGTTACTCTCAAATAGTTTATATATTTTAAAGTAATAACTTAAAATTGTTATCATTCGACTTTCTGGTTGTTTTCTAAAAGTCGACCACTCAGTGGTCCAAGGAGTTTATCCTCTGCTGTTGTTTCTTTTGGCCTGCGACACACCTCATGCTCTGAAGTTTGTGGGTTCTCATTTTCTCCCACACTGCAACATCTTGTTCTGTCTAATGTGTGACCTTGTCAGTCTACAGAACCACACCTTCACTAACTGCAACATCTTGTTCTATCTAATGTGTGACCTTGCAGATCTACAGAACCACACCTTCACTAACTGCAACATCTTGTTCTATCTAATGTGTGACCTTGTCAGTCTACAGAACCACACCTTCACTAACTGCAACATCTTGTTCTATCTAATGTGTGATCTTGCCCATCTACAGAACCACACCTTCACTAACTGCAACATCTTGTTCTATCTAATGTGTGATCTTGCCCATCTACAGAACCACACCTTCACTAACTGCAACATCTTGTTCTATCTAATGTGTGATCTTGTCAGTCTACAGAACCACACCTTCACTAACTGCAACATCTTGTTCTATCTAATGTGTGACCTTGCCTGTCTACAGAACCACACCTTCACTAACTGCAACATCTTGTTCTATCTAATGTGTGATCTTGCCCGTCTACAGAACCACACCTTCACTAACTGCAACATTTTGTTCTATCTAATGTGTGATCTTGCCAGTCTACAGAACCACACCTTCACTAACTGCAACATCTTGTTCTATCTAATGTGTGATCTTGCCAGTCTACAGAACCACACCTTCACTAACTGCAACATCTTGTTCTATCTAATAGTGTGATCTTGTCAGTCTACAGAACCACACCTTCACTAACTGCAACATCTTGTTCTATCTAATAGTGTGATCTTGCCAGTCTACAGAACCACACCTTCACTAACTGCAACATCTTGTTCTATCTAATGTGTGATCTTATCCAGTCTACAGAACCACACCTTCACTAACTGCAACATCTTGTTCTATCTAATGTGTGATCTTGTCCAGTCTACAGAACCACACCTTCACTAACTGCAACATCTTGTTCTATCTAATGTGTGATCTTGTCAGTCTACAGAACCACACCTTCACTAACTGCAACATCTTGTTCTATCTAATGTGTGACTATTGCCCAGTCTACAGAACTCACACCTTCACTAACTGCAACATCTTGTTCTATCTAATGTGTGATCTTGTCAGTCTACAGAACCACACCTTCACTAACTGCAACATTTTGTTCTATCTAATGTGTGATCTTGCCAGTCTACAGAACCACACCTTCACTAACTGCAACATCTTGTTCTATCTAATGTGTGATCCTTGTCAGTCTACAGAACCACACCTTCACTAACTGCAACATCTTGTTCTATCTAATGTGTGATCTTGCCCATCTACAGAACCACATCTTCACTAACTGCAACATCTTGTTCTATCTAATGTGTAATCTTGCCCATCTACAGAACCACACCTTCACTAACTTCAACATCTTGTTCTGTCTAATGTGTGATCTTGCCCATCTACAGAACCACACCTTCACTAACTGCAACATCTTGTTCTATTTAATGTGTGATCTTGCCAGTCTAGAGAACCACACCTTCACTAACTGCAACATTTTGCTCTATCTAATGTGTAATATTGCCCATCTACAGAATCACACCTTCACTAACTGCAACATTTTGTTCTATCTAATGTGTGATCTTGTCAGTCTACAGAACCACACCTTCACTAACTGCAACATCTTGTTCTATCTAATTGTGATCTTGCCCATCTACAGAACCACACTTTCACTAACTGCAACATCTGTTTCTATCTAATGTGTGATCTTGTCAGTCTACAGAACCACACCTTCACTAACTGCAACATCTTATTCTATCTAATGTGTGATCTTGCCCATCTACAGAACCACACCTTCACTAACTGCAACATTTTGCTCTATCTAATGTGCAATATTGCCCATCTACAGAATCACACCTTCACTAACTGCAACATTTTGTTCTATCTAATGTGTGATCTTGTCAGACTACAGAACCACACCTTCATTAACTGCAACAACTTGTTCTATCTAATTGTGATCTTGCCCATCTACAGAACCACACCTTCACTAACTGCAACATCTTGTTCTGTTTAATGTGTGATCTTGTCAGTCTACAGAACCACACCTTCACTAACTGCAACATCTTGTTCTATCTAATGTGTGATCTTGTCAGTCTATAGAACCACACCTTCACTAACTGTGACATCTTGTTCTGTCTAGTGTGTGATCTTGCCCATCTACAGAACCACACCTTCACTAACAATTGTCACTTGAACACCTTTCATCCTAAACAGTTGTCACTTTAACACATTTATTTCAGTTGTCACTTGAATACCTTTCATTCCATACAGTTGTCACTTTAAAACTATTATTTCAGTTCTCACTTGAACACCTTTCACCCCAAACAATTGTCACTTGAACACCTTTCATCCCAAACAGTTGTGACTTGAACACCTTTCATCCCAAACAGTTGTCACTTGAACACCTTTCATCCCAATCAATTGTCACTTTAAAATCTTTTATTTGTCACTGCAGTATGTTTCATCACAAAAATTTATCACTTTAATGTCTTCAACAGGTGTTCCTGTAACATCTTTTATTCCAAACATTTGTCAATACAACACTTTTCACCCCAAACAGTTGTCACTTTAACATCTTTTATTCAAAACAGTTGTCATTTTAGCACCTTTATTTCAGTTATCACTTGAACACCTTTCATCCCAAACAGTTGTCACTTGAACAACTGTATTTCAGTTATCACTTGAACACCTTTCATCCCAAATAATTGTCACTTGAACACCTTTTATCCCAAGCAGTTGTCACTTGAACACCTTTCATCCCAAACAGTTGTCACTTGAACAACTGTATTTCAGTTATCACTTGAACACCTTTCATCCCAAATAATTGTCACTTGAACACCTTTTATCCCAAGCAGTTGTCACTTGAACACCTTTCATCCCAAACAGTTGTCACTTGAACAACTGTATTTCAGTTATCACTTGAACACCTTTCATCCCAAATAATTGTCACTTGAACACCTTTTATCCCAAGCAGTTGTCACTTGAACACCTTTCATCCCAAACAGTTGTCACTTTAACACCTTTATTTCAGTTGTCACTTGAATACCTTTCATCCCAAACAGTTTTCACTTTAACACTATTATTTCAGTTCTTACTTGAACCTTGAACACCTTTCATTCTAAACAAGTGTCACTTGAACACCTTTCATCCCAAACAGTTGTCACTTGAACACCTTTCATCCCAATCAATTGTCACTTTAACATCTATTTTTTGTCACTGCAATATGTTTCATCACAAAAAGTTATCACTTTAATGTCTTCAACAGGTGTTCCTGTAACATCTTTTATTCCAAACATTTGTCAATCCAACACCTTTCACCCCAAACAGTTGTCACTTTAACATCTTTTATTCAAAACAGTTATCATTTTAGCACCTTTATTTCAGTTGTCACTTAAACACCATTCATCCCAAACAGTTGTCACTTGAACACCTTTCATCCCAAACAGTTGTCACTTGAACACCTTTATTTCAGTTGTCACTTAAACACCTTTCATCCCAAACAATTGTCACTTGAGCACCTTTCATCAAAGACAGTTGTCACTTGAACACCTTTATTTCAGTTGTCACTTGAACACCTTTCATCCCAAACAATTGTCACTTGAACACCATTCATCCCAAACAGTTGTCACTTGAACACCTTTCATCCCAAACAGTTGTCACTTGAACACTTTTATTTCACTTGTCACTTGAACACCTTTCATCCCAAACAATTGTCACTTGAACACCTTTCATCCCAAACAGTTGTCACTTTAACACCTTTATTTCAGTTGTCACTTGAACACCTTTCATCCCAAACAGTTGTCACTTGAACACCTTTATTTCAGTTGTCACTTGAACACTTTTCATGCCAAACAGTTGCCACTTTAACACCTTTCATCCCTAACAACTGTCACTTGAACACCTTTCATCCCAAACAGTTGTCACTTTAACACTATTATTTCAGTTCTCACTTGAACACCTTTCATCCCAAACAATTGTCTCTTGAACACCTTTCATCCCAAACAGTTGTCACTTGAACACCTTTCATCCCAATCAATTGTCACTTTAAAATCTTTTATTTGTCACTGCAGTATGTTTCATCACAAAAAGTTAAGACTTTAATGTCTTCAACGGGTGTTCCTGTAACATATTTTATTCCAAACATTTGTCAATCCAACACCTTTCACCCCAAACAGTTGTCACTTTAACATATTTGATCTGAAAACAGTTATCACCATAAATTAATAACCATTTGTCACATCATCATCATGTGTTGTTTTCCCACAAACACCAGTATTCAGTGGAGTTGAACCTCTCGTCTTCAGCACCACTTTGTCCTTCCAACATCTTCTCCCTCTGTCTGCAACACCCTCTATCTTTCCAGTTGTCACAGCTTTCTCCAGACTCCACCAATCATACTGCGACCAAACGGTGGCCATAGTCTTGGATTGATGCTTTGTCTTTTCACCTTTCCCATGCCTTGGAGTATTTTAGTTATACCCAGTGTTTGTAAAGTCCCACTAGTTATACCCGATGTTTGTAAAATCTCACTACACTTTGTGTGTGGGTCAAATTTGAAAAATGAAGTACATGACATGATCAACAAATATGCTAAACATTCATTTAATTAGTTACAATAGTCACTGCCATGGTCTAACATTGTTTTTGGGAAGCTGGAAAGTATAAATAAATAAATAAATGTTTGCATATCCTTTTACAGGACATTGCTGTCAACATCAGCATCTTTCAGCTGATTGTTGATTTCTTGGCAAGATTACGCTCAGTAGTTTGCCACTGCTTTCTGAGCGGCCGGCTCACACACCCCGTAAGTTACAGACACGATTCGAACGACTGCTGATTCTCGCCGTCGTCACGTTACTTACGAGAGTATACGAGATTACGGAGAAAAGTCGCTAACCTCTAGGCCAGGTAGCCGGCTAGCTGAAAAGTACCACTAAAGTATTCATTTTATAAAAGGCGTTGGAAACGTCCACCACAGGCTTCAAGACATGACTGTACACATCTCTTCATATTGTTAAATATCTTCTGCATCTGTTATTTCCGTGTGTATTGACCGCATTTCAAAACACTTGCTTAACCAGAAAAATTATTTCTTCCGTTAATAACACCATTCTGTTTTGAGTGCAAAGAATTACTCCAGCAGACAGACAGCCATTCGCTGCATCTTGCTTCACGATGGACTGTGGAGCACATGTTTTGATGACATCATGTACTTCATTTTTCAAATTTGTTCTACATACAAAGTGTAGTGAGACTTTACAAACACCCTTATACATGGTGCTGGCCCCATATTTGTATAGAGCAATCGGCACTTCATGAGTGACGTGATCAATATCACACGGTCTGTCTTTACTTCAGTGCCCATTTTCTGGTAGCTATTTTAGGCTGGGTCAGTCTGCCAGCCCAGGTCAATCTGCCAGCCCAGGTCAATCTGCCAGCCCAGGTCAATCTGCCAGCCCGGGTCAATCTGCCAGCCCGGGTCAATCTGCCAGCCGGGGTCAATCTGCCAGCCCGGGTCAATCTGCCAGCCGGGGTCAATCTGCCAGCCGGGGTCAATCTGCCAGCCGGGGTCAATTATGTTTTGTTTCATCCCTACCTCTGGTTCCAAATGTTGCTGTATGTAGCCGGGGCGCAGTGTTGGGGTGAGCGCCCAACATTGCTTAAATACCCCAATGGCTCGTGAATACATAACCTCTGCAGCAAAATTCCAACTCCTGGCCTTCACGTGGCGGAACTGTTTAACTAACAGGAGAAGGGGCGACGGCGAGTCTCTGGCGCCGGAAAATAACCAGTATGCTCTAGATGTGTATACACATACATGCATGTGCAGACACGTGTGTGCGCGCGTACACATCTACACTCGAGTGAGACCACAGTCTGCTCTAGCAAAGGAAAGGTGCTGAAGACGGAGGCAACCAGCCAGGAGGCGCACCACAGAAATCAGGATGCCACGCAATCACGCAAAATGGAATATGTCGACTACTGCTAAATGTTATGGTGCTCGCCCTGCTTTGGACCCCCAGGCAGGTGCAGTGCCGGGCCCTATGTCTCGAAAGGGTCCAACCACAACTACTGGAGGTCCTTCTCAGATGTCCTGTGGAGCCAGGGGACATGAGAATAGGACGGCTGGCCATACTAAACAAAGACTTAAAATAATGCACTGGAATGCGGAGGGAGTCAGCAACAAAAAAAAAATAGAATTAGAAAACATCTTGGACCAAGAAAAAGTAAGCATATGTTGCTTGCAAGAAACTCACCTCAACGAAAATATAGCCTTCAAAATCAGAGGCTACCAGTGTTACCGATCTGACCGAAAGGACAGGCGAAAGGGTGGTATACTGACACTTGTAAAAAATAACATCACTGCTTCCCAAATCGAAGTCTACATGGAAGGGGCTGAGTATCAGACACTTAAACTTAAGACAGGCTAATACAGACCTACATCTGATCAATTACTACTGTCCAAGTGACCGCCCACAGGCACTGGACACACTACCATTAACAGAAAAAATGATTGTGTGTGGCGATTTCAACAGCCACTCGCAGAGTTGGGGCTATGATCACATGGACCAGAGAGGAGAGAGACTGGAAGACTGGCAGGATGAGAATAGATTCATCTTGATTAACAAGCCGTCCGACCCACATACTTTCTACTCGAGATCATGGCTACTACAACTACACCTGACCTGGCTTTTCATTCACCAGACCTGGAGTTTAACATTACACGAATTGTTGGGAAACAACTTGGTGGCAGTGACCATCGGCCAGTCTTTCTAACTGTAGAAAATGAGCTTGTAAGTGAAAGCAGCACCCTCTCGAGGTGGAACTACAAGAAAGCAGACTGGGCAATGTACAAGCATCGCACCAGCAAACTGGTTAGAAACCTGAACACTGAGAAAGACATAAATAAAGTAGTTGAAGAGTTTGGGAAATGCATACTACAGGCAGCACGAGAAACAGTACCAAGAGGAGCCCGTAAACAATATAAACCCTACTGGAGTAGTGAACTGGAACAGTTGCATAATGATGTGGAAGTGTGTAGAAAGCAAGCAGAGGCCACACCCAGCCAAGAGCACCACAATAAATTCCAGCACGCAAAAGCCAAATTTCAAAGGGCCAAGCTGCAGGCTAGACGGAAAAGCTGGCAGGAGAAAACGGAGTCTCTGAACTTTGAAAGAGACACAAGGAAATTGTGGAAGCTAATAAAACAACTTAACGATGAGGGCACAGGGAGAAACTCAAAAATTGCACTACATAAAGATGGAAACATCTTAACAAGAAAGCAAGCAGCTGACCATTTTGCGGACTCATTCGCACAAGGATAACAATATCAAAATTAGTCCAGAGAAACAACAAGAGATTCGAGAGAAACGACAACATACAGGACAGAAGGAAATAGTACATGAGGTTCTGGAGGCACCCATCACAATCAGCGAACTGGAGCTAGCCATATCAAAACTGAAAATGAGAAAGTCACCAGGAGCTGATGGTATCTCCAATGAAATGATCAGGAACCTAGGAACAGAGGCCAAAGCAAAGCTGTTGCAGATCTTCAATAACAGCTGGACCTTAGGCAGTGTTCCACAAGCCTGGAGAGAAGCAATCATGATACCCCTCCTAAAATCAGGGAAAGATGGTTCCATTGCCTCTAGCTACAGACCAATTAGCCTCACCAGCTGTCTCTGCAAAACACTGGAGCGCATCATCAATCACAGACTGCAGTGGTACATTGAAAGTAAAAACATCCTTGTGCCACAGCAGGCTGGCTTTAGGCAGTGCTACTCTACGGAAGATCAGACAACCTACCTCTCTCAAGAAATTGAGGATGCATTCCAAGAGAAGAAGCTGGTGCTTGCGGCATGGATAGATCTGAAGAAAGCCTTTGACAAAGTCTGGAAAGAAGGTCTGATGAAGAAACTGAGAAACTGCAAAGTCAATGGAAGAATGTACAAATGGGTGAAAGCATACTTGCACAACAGAAGAGCCCGAGTACAGATAGACGGACTCAAGAGCAAGAAAGTACTACTGCGTCACGGTGTTCCCCAGGGCGGAGTCTTGTCCCCCACACTTTTTCTAATCTTCATCAATGATCTTGTTGCTAATCTACCGCATGGAATTAAAGCGGCAATGTACGCCGATGACCTGGTTTTATGGAGCACAAATGAACATGCATCAGTGGCCACCACTGCTACAAAGAGTTACATTTGCTTGCATGGGCAAATAGATGGTGTGTCAGCATAAACACTGACAAGTGCAGCACCACTCTATTTACCCTCTCTCCAAAACAAAAGGCAGGGATCATCCAGATAAATGGAACACCCCTAAGAGAAGATAAAGAACCAACATACCTTGGAGTAACATTTGATGGCAGGCTGACATGGAGAAAGCACATCAACAAAGCAGTAGAAAAGGCCAGAAGGAAAATAGCCATCCTGAGAAAGCTAAGTGGAACCACATGGGGAGCCAGTGGGAAAATACTTAGCAAAGTTTATCAACAGAGCATACGACCACACCTGGAATACGGGTCAACTGCGTGGTGTTCGGCATCAAAAACCACACTACAAGAGCTGGACAAGGTGCAAAATCAAGCACTTAGAGTCACCACAGGAGGGATGAGATCAACCCCTATAGTGGAAATGGAGAAGATAGGGAGGACAAAAGCACTGAGTGAACGCAGAGATACGAAAACGCTAATACAAGCAGAAAAGTTCCTCAGCTTGCCAGGCCACTCTATGAAGAACAGATTTGAAAACCTAGCTATGGGGCGGTTGAAAAGAAGTAGTTTTATCCACCAGGCCAAACGACTCTGCAGAGAAACCACCGATCTGCCCACAGTTGGTATCCCCCTAACAACTATTCCAGAGCGAACTCCATGGAAAGATGAGCATAGACTATCATTACAAATCCAGACAAAAGTGAGAGGAATATTTGACAAGGAAGAACAGAACAGTGTGCAGCGCAGAACAGCCACTCTCAGCTTCCTTGATGAAGAATACCCACAGGACCTCTGGATCCGAGTCTACACAGATGGGTCAGCACAAAATGCTGTTCGAAATGGCGGAGCGTGAGTGTACATAGAATACCCAAATAATACTAGGGACACAGCCAGAGTACCGACAGGAAAGTACTGCCATAACTATGATGCTGAAATTGAGGCAATCAAGATAGCAACAGAGAAATTACTAAATACCAGCAATGGTACACAACCTGTGGTGCTATTGACAGATGCAAAATCAGTACTCGAGGCGCTCCTGTCTGGGAAATTGCCAGTACTAAGGACACTACTTTCTGAACTTAGCAGTCAGCATAAGGTCACCATACAGTGGATACCATCCCACTGTGGAGTACCCGGAAACGACAGAGCTGATCAATTGGCTAAGGAAGGAGCCAAAGAAGAACAGCCTGATGTGCCCGTTACATACCACCAAAAGAAAAGAATGATCAAATCAGTCAGAAAGCCACCAAAACCTGCTCAAGATGACTACCACGTTATGGACAGACCAGAACAAGTCATTATTCTGCGCCTCAGAACAGGACACAATAGATTACGCAACCACATGTATACAAAATTCAAGATTGGTGAAACAGCCATGTGCACATGTGGATTGGCGTCGCAGACAGCAGAGCACATACTCCAAGACTGCCCAAAATATAACATATCTAGGCAAACCTTCTGGCCTAGAGAGACGACAGTGGAAGATAAACTCTATGGACCGCTGTGTGAACTGAAAAAGACAGTTCAATTCATACAAGAGACAGCATTGCAGTTATAGACATATTTCAAGCGAACGAAAGAAGAAGAGGAAGAAGTACATCGTAGATTTGCTATGGGAAGTCAGAGGTTAAACAAATTAAAATGCTCAACACATGCCCACAAATGAGATTTAATGTGAACCTCGGACCATTTTGCAATCACTACATAAGAAAGTCAGGCCTTGTGAGCTTCGGTGTTGGAGAAATATTCTTAGAATAACAGTGGGCCAAGAAGACAAAAGCCCACATTGTACGAGACCTGAACATAAACAGCAATAAGTCAGGGAAACAGAAACACATTGGCCATATTAAACATCACATTGACTTGGAAAGACCAGTAGTGGGAGGCGTGGTTCCTGGACGAAAGAAACAGGAGTATGGCAGCACGGAGACTGGCACAGGGCATTGCAGACACCTGGGGCATGAGGGTGGCTGGGGCATGGCAGCTGGCAGGAAATCGAGACAACTCTTTGGTGGGCCGTCATGGCGTGGACGTTCAGTAAAGGGTCTGCAACATGTTGACATATCAGTAGATGGAGATGGACTACCCTATCACGGTTGTGTAGTGTTGAATGCCGGACATAAAGAAAAAAAAAGTTAAAACAGGCAATAAGGCAATAAAAACATGCCCTCACCAGACTCCTCACCTTATAGTCTTGTGTACTCTACAACCCTCACCAGACATCTCACCTCATAGCCGTGTGTACTCTACAGCCCTCACCAGACACCTCACCTCATAGTCTTCTGTACTCTACAGCCCTCACCAGACATCTCACCTCATAGTCTTGTGTACTCTACAACCATCACCAGACACCTCACCTCATAGTCTTGTGTACTCTACAAACCTCACCAGACACCTCAACTTATAGTCTTGTGTACTCTACAACCCTCACCAGACACCTCACCTCATAGTCTTGTGTACTCTACAGTCCTCACGAGACATCTCACCTCATAGTCTTCTGTACTCTACAGCCCTCACCAGACACCTCACCTCATAGTCTTGTGTACTCTACAGCCCTCACCAGACACCTCACCTCATAGCCTTGTGTACTCTACAGCCCTCACCAGACACCTCACCTCATAGTCTTGTGTACTCTACAGCCCTCACCAGACACCTCACATCATAGTCCTGTGTACTCTACCGCCCTCACCAGACATCTCACCTCATAGTCTTGTGTACTCTACAGCCCTCACCAGACACCTCACCTCATAGTCTTGTGTACTCTACAGCCCTCACCAGACACCTCACCTCATAGCCTTGTGTACTCTACAGCCCTCACCAGACACCTCACCTCATAGTCTTGTGTACTCTACAGCCCTCACCAGACACCTCACATCATAGTCCTGTGTACTCTACCGCCCTCACCAGACACCTCACCTCATAGTCTTGTGTACTCTACAGTCCTCACCAGACACCTCACCTCATAGTCTTCTGTACTCTACAGCCCTCACCAGACATCTCACCTCATAGTCTTGTGTACTCTACAGTCCTCACCAGACATCTCACCTCATAGTCTTCTGTACTCTACAGCCCTCACCAGACACCTCACCTCATAGTCTTCTGTACTCTACAGTCCTCACCAGACATCTCACCTCATAGTCTTGTGTACTCTAGAGCCCTCACCAGACATCTCACCTCATAGTCTTGTGTACTCTACCGCCCTCACCAGACATCTCACCTCATAGTCTTGTGTACTCTACAGCCCTCACCAGACATCTCACCTCATAGTCTTGTGTACTCTACCGCCCTCACCAGATATCTCACCTCATAGTCTTGTGTACTCTACAGCCCTCACCAGACACCTCACCTCATAGTCTTGTGTACTCTACAGTCCTCACCAGACACCTCACCTCATAGTCTTGTGTACTCTACAGTCCTCACCAGACACCTCACCTCATAGTCTTGTGTACTCTACAGTCCTCACCAGACACCTCACCTCATAGTCTTGTGTACTCTACAACCCTCACCAGACATCTCACCTCATAGTCTTGTGTACTCTACAGCCCTCACCAGACACCTCACCTCATAGTCTTGTGTACTCTACAGTCCTCACCAGACATCTCACCTCATAGTCTTGTGTACTCTACAGCCCTCACCAGACACCTCACCTCATAGTCTTGTGTACTCTACAGCCCTCACCAGACATCTCACCTCATAGTCTTGTGTACTCTACAGCCCCTCACCAGACATCTCACCTCATAGTCTTGTGTACTCTACAGCCCTCACCAGACATCTCACCTCATAGTCTTGTGTACTCTACAGCCCTCACCAGACACCTCACCTCATAGTCTTGTGTACTCTACAGCCCTCACCAGACATCTCACCTCATAGTCTTGTGTACTCTACAGCCCTCACCAGACATCTCACCTCATAGTCTTGTGTACTCTACAGCCCTCACCAGACACTCACCTCATAGTCTTGTGTACTCTACAGCCCTCACCAGACACCTCACCTCATAGTCTTGTGTACTCTACAGCCCTCACCAGACATCTCACCTCATAGTCTTGTGTACTCTACAGCCCTCACCAGACATCTCACCTCATAGTCTTGTGTACCTACAGCCCTCACACATCCACTCATAGCTTGGTACTCTACAGCGTCCCGACACCTCACTCATAGTCTCGTGTACTCTACAGCCATCACCAGACATCTCACCTCATAGTCTTGTGTACTCTACAGCCATCACCAGACACCTCACCTCATAGTCTTGTGTACTCTACAGCCGACTGTTGCAGAGTTTGACCACCGCTTTCTGGTATACACCATGCTGGTGGAGAAGAATGCTGGGATTTTTAAGCTGGACAGGTTAGTTGTGTGGGTGTGTTTTTGTGATTGTGTGTGTGTTTGTGTGTGTGTGTGTGTGTGTGTGTGTGTGTGGATGTGTGTATGGGTGTATGCATCTGCATATCAATTTAAGCCTTTCGTGTTTTTCTTCAAGGAGTGTGTCATTCGTTGTCTTGTTCGTCTATGGTATTCTTAGGATATTTCACTAAAATATTTCACAATATGTGTTGTCGGCTTGTCTGTTTGTTGTACACACACACGTACACAAGTAACGGTTGTGTAAATCGTGTCTGATTGTTGTAAACACACGTCTACAAGTAACGGATTAGTAAATCGTTTCAATCTTTGTTTCACTGCGTTTGATAGATTTTATTAGTGAGTATATTCTCCATCTTTGAATGAATGCCCGAACAGTTAGGCAAGGAATGATAGCACAAAGGGAAAGACAATGAAAGACAAGAAATAAATACATATATTAAATTCAAGGAATGAAGCCATACATAGAAAGACAAAGAATGAGAACATACACTGAATGAGAAGGAATGAATGCTAAGGAGAAGGAATAAATGCATAAACTTAAAGAGAAGCAGACATTGCATAAACTGAAACACAAGGAATAAATGCATAAGCTGAAAGATGAAACCATAAACGGAAACACAAGGAATGAACTCATAAACGTAGAGACAAGGAGAATACATGCAACAGAGGAAGGATACCAGAGTAACGGTGCTTCAACGGAATGACTAGGAATGAGTGCATAAACGGAAATACAGGGAATGAATGCGTAAATGGACAGACAAAGATTGAATGCGTAAACGGAAAGACACGGAATGAATGCGTAAAGTGAAGACAAGGATTGAATGCGTAAACAGAAATACAGGGAATGCATGCGTAAATGGACATAGAAGGATTGAATGCGTAAACTGAAATACAGGGAATGAATGCGTAAAGGGACAGACAAGGAATGAATGCGTAAACGGAAAGACACGAAGTGAATGCGTAAAGTGAAGACAGGGATTGATTGCGTAAATGGAAATACATGGAAAGAATTCGTAAAGGGACTGACAAGGAATGAATGCGTAAACGGAAAGACACGAAGTGAATGCGTAAAGTGAAGACAGGGATTGATTGCGTAAATGGAAATACATGGAAAGAATTCGTAAAGGGACTGACAAGGATTGAATGCGTAAACGGAAAAACAGGGAATTAATGAAAAATGGAGAAACGAGGATTGAATGTAACAGAATGACAGGGAATGAGTGCGTAAACTGATAGACAGGGAATGAGTGCGTAAACTGATAGACAGGGAATGAGTGCGTAAACTGATAGACAGGGAATGAGTGCGTAAACTGATAGACAGGGAATGAGTGCGTAAACTGATAGACAGGGAATGAATGCGTAAACAGAAAGGCGCGGAATGAATGCATCCGTGGAAAGACAAGAAAAGAATGCTTGAACTCAAAAACGAGCAATGTATGCATTAACGAGTAGACGTGGAATGGTTGGATCCGTGAACAGACATTCACTGAATGCACCAACGAACAGAGAAAGTATGACGGCACCAACCAACAGAGGAAGAACTGAATGCTTGTGTAAAGGATTATTTCAATGACTCATGGACACTCCTAGAAAGACCAGTCTCTTCCCTTAGATGGCAGAAGGAGAACCTCAGGCCGTTGCACGAAACTGAAGCACATAGATCACACACGGGTAACATCAGGTTAATGCACGAATCTGAATAAATATATGAAAAGAGTGAGTGAGTGAGTGAGTGTGTGAGTGAGTGAGTGAGTGATTGAGTGAGTGAGTGAGGTGAGTGAGTGAGTGAGTCAGTCAGTCAGTCAGTTAGTTAGTCAGTCAGTCAGTCAATGAGTCAGTCAGTCAGTCAGTCAGTCAGTCAGTCAGTGAAAGATTGATTGATTAATGGATGGATGAATGAATGACTAAATGAAAGAATGAATGAATGAATGAAACATGCACATCTAACACCTGTTGATGTCTATCTGTTACAGCGTTAAGCACCGGTGTCACGTTCGACAGTGTTAACGACGTCACCAAATTTGTGTACCCTGACGATGATAACACAAACTACAAGGAAGCAGATTACAACGAGCTTCGTGCTATGGTCAAAGGGCTGTCCGAGTCCTCCGACATGGAAAAAGATTGGGACCCAAATCTGATGATGGAACCAGAAGAATATTCGGACAGAACGAACGAACGAACAAACTTTATTTTCAAAGGGTTAAGAATTGGGCACGCAGGCCCGTCTAACATTCTGCCCTTCTTTCACTCTCTTTCATACATTATTTCATTCACACATCATTCAAGGCTAACAGAGAACAGTAACAATATAAAAGATATGCATTATAAAGGCATGGGCAAAAATGCGAACATCAAAACTACACGACACAGTAAAATTAGATAATGGTCTGACACTTGTTATTAGCCATGTGGAATATACTGGCCTACCAAAAGGGGACTGGCTGTTATACTAGGGTTTTGTTATTATTATTATTATCTCTATTATTAAGGGGGAAGATAATCCGTACTGAGATAGTGTTCGAGTAATTTGCGATTATATGAATAGGGATTGGTGATGTCTTTGATTTCTTGTGGAAGATTGTTCCACAGCTGAGCTGCAGAGTACGTTAAGCTTGTTTTGTATAAGTCAATCCTAGGCTTCGGAATGTGTAATATATTTAAACGTTTACTGTGTCTAGCATTATATTTAAACAATGGCCAAAGGTAATTTGGGGCATTCCGATGCAGGATTTTGTGAATTAGTTTAGCTTTATTGAAAAGCAGGCGTTTGCGGAGTGGTAGTAACTGAAGGCGTTTATACAGGCTAGGATTGTCAGATAAATGTTTGTTATAAATTAGACTCATGGCCCGTTTCTGGAGTGAGTAAAGTCGCTTGGTGTTTGAATTAGAACAACCGTCCCAGATTGTAGAGCAGTAGTCAAAGTGTGTCTGTATATGAGAAGATTAGAATAGTTTCCTTGTGTCCTCATCAAGGAAGTTTTTAATTTTGGCGAGTTGGTAGACTTTGTTCGCTGTTTGTTTAATAAGCGCTTGAACGTGGGAATTAAAGGTTAGGTTTCTATCAATGATTATGCCTAATGTTTTGTGCTCAATTACACTTTCTACTGGCATGTTATCGATGTGAAGTTGAAGTGATGTGTGTGAGCTTAGAGATTGAAGTCTTTGTCTGGTTGTTAGTAACATTGATTTTGTTTTAGTGATGTTAATTTGCATACGGTTTGAATAGCTCCACCTAACTACATTATTTAATTCTTGTTGTAAAGACGACTCCAATAAAATACTGTTTTCAGCATTTGTGTACACTGTACAGTCGTCTGCAAATAGATCGCAGGACGACGAAAGATGCAAAGGTAGATCGTTAATATATATGGCAAACAATAGAGGGCCAAGAATAGAGCCTTGCGGTACTCCAATATTGAAGGTAGTGGATGAGACAGACATTTATTATGTGATACTACTTGCTTTCTGTTTGATAGAAAAGATGATATTAGAGTGACTACATTAGGGCCAATTTTCATTGTCTCAAGTTTTTAAATTAAAATAACATGGTCTATCATATCAAATGCTTTCTTGAAATCAATAAACACAGTTTCACATAGACTGTTGTTGTTTATATTCTGGTGCCAATTTTCTATCATGTTTGTTAGGGCCGTATGGCAAGAATATTTTGGTCGAAATCCTGATTGGTTGTCAACAATAAGCTTGTTGCGAACTAAATACTGTAATGTTACTTTATGGATGTGCTTTTCTAGAAGAAGGAAGAAGGCGCCAAAGGCTAAGAAGAAGGGGGAGAAGAAGAAAAGGAAAAAGGCACCTTCAGGAAAGAAGCCGGAGTGGGGGAGGCTCTGAGGATGAAGGTCCTGGCAAGAGAAGATCGTCTCTGGGTTCGTGTTTTGGAGGTGACAATGAAGCAAATCAATCTGCAAATACAAACATGACATCAAATTCACCTTGCAGACATGAAGATTCACCTGTAATACATGAAGATTCACCTGTAATACATGAAGATTCACCTGTAATACATAAAGAGTCACCTGCAAGAAATAGGGACTCACCAAAAAGACCTAGCAACTCACATGAGGTTGATCCTGAAACTATCAGACTTAGTGACTCACCTGAAGTCGACCCTGAATCTGTAAGACCTGGCGACTCATCTGTCGTCAAACCCTGACCCACTTCTGCTCTGGGAAAGCACGATTCTACCATCGACACAAATCATATTGTCCCAGGGGCCTGTGCTCCAGCCTGTGAAGACACAAAAGGTCACATTGACAAGGACGCATGCTGATTGTGGCTTGCACGCGATAGAAAAACAAACCGGCGGCTCTCAGAGCACGGTGTTAATTCCAGATGACGGGAGACACGACGCTCAAGATGGTAAGCAATGTGTGGGAAATTGAAGCAGACCCAACACGGGAGGAGCACATTCCTGTCAATCAAAGCCGCCGTGATGCTGGGGCGGTCTCCGCCGATGACACGTCAGTCACATCATCTGGTCAAGTCAAAGCAGGTCAGGACCAAAAGGATGCGTGTCCAGACGTGGAGTTCATAGTTCCACGGAGTAGAACTGGCTCAATAAAGTCGGCTTCATCTACTGATCTGATGCGTTTTGAGTAAGAGATATCATGCGGGAGACATTTCGCGAATAACGCCGAAGTTGAATATGAAGTGAAAACGTGGCTTAGAAAACAGAGCACGCAATTCTATGCCGCTGGTTTGGGAGGACTGATAAAACGATGGGATAAGTGTATCAATGTTGGTGGAAATTATGATGAGAAATAAAGGGACAGTGTATGTGTACAAATAAACTGGTTGTAAGTTGTTTTAATAGTTAGCTATTTTTCTACAGTCGTTTGTTACTTACTTATTAACTTACCCTCGTAGATTATTACAAAACATTTGATAAAGTAAATCATGATGATTAAAATATTGGGAGATATCAACACTGATAAGCGAGATCTCAGAATAATACAATAATTTAAATATTGAGCACAACCCACTACTGGCAACGCTGATCGTATTCTGGTATGAACCTAAGGCCTATCCACGTCAATATGGAAGCACTATACTCGAGTTTCGCTCTCGTTTGAGCTCGTCAGTAGTGCATATCCCTGACCGGATCCGGAAACAAGCCCCGGATCACTGGCGTGTGAAGCGGGTGTGTAACCACGCGGCACACGCTGGACACGCCAAATTATCACAACAGAATATACAACGTCTACCCATCGTAGGCTATGCTCAAGATTGCCCAATCGCCGCGACTGACGTCCGTCAATCGATGTGGACCCGAACGATCGGACTTCTCACTGGCAAGGAACACCAGGCCTCCTAAAATCCAGTGAGCAATAATCAAATTGATTATTTGGTTGTTTCGGGATTTGAAATTTAAATATTGAGCACAACCCACTACTGGCAACGCTGATCGCTATTCTGGTATGAACCTAAGGCCTATCCACGTCAATATGGAAGCACTATACTCGAGTTTCGCTCAGTAGTGGGTTGTGCTCAATATTTAAATTTCAAATTCCGAAACAACCAAATAATTAAAACAAGAATATTTAATGGAAAAAAGTAGCAGCAATTAACATGGGGAATAAATAAATGCCCAATCTGTGCAGAATATGTTATCGGCGCAATTCGTAATCCCGCATACCGCGTTCACAACACAGCTGCGGGTGATTTCGCAGCTGACCGCCTTGCGTTGGTTTTCATACAATACAGAGAAAGCAGCGACAAACTACTGAACGTAACCTGACCAAGACATAACAAACAGCCAAATAATCCTGTGGTTGACTGTGACGTCTTGTAGGGATATGCAACTAATTTATTTTAACATGAATGAATACAACTAGGAGTACGTGACAGATCATCAGTTATTAGAAGCAGATGTGAAAATAAAACTCAAAATGCTTCATTATCAGCATGTGCCATGCCGGTAAGCTTGGGCGGTCATGTTTTGCCATCGCACTCGATCACTAGAGTCGTGGATCAGCTCAGTGTTCTTGTCTCGACCACAACACATGGCCAAGCCATCCAGGTATTTACTTCTCCCCTGGCTTTCTTCCCATCGATCTTGCCAGATGTGTTTAAGTTCTCTAATATATTTCCATTCATAACGTGTCCAAAATATTGTGACTATCTGCGTCTAATTTCTGTAATCAGTTTACTGTTTTCGTTTGTTTCTTGTATGACTTGCTCATCAAAAAGCTTACCTGAGGACCAAGGCCACTTCGTTTTGATCTCACAAAAATATCAGATGCATACAACATAGAAGTTAGGAATCGCTTTGGGGTCTTGATGTCTGTGCAGGAGGAAATGACACCTGATGAATTGGCAGTACAAGCTAGAGATATCTTGATAACTGCAGCCAAAGATTTAATTCCGACCAAGAAAAGGCAACATAAACCATGGATTACACCAGACACTTTAGAATTAATAAAACAACGAAGGGGACTGAAACAGAAAAGAGGTGAATATCCGATAACAGCAGGATGAAGTATAAATCTTTAACTCTAACAATAAGGAAGAACATGCGAAAGGACAAAAACCACACACACACACACACACACACACACACACACACACACACACACACACACACACACACACACACACACACACACACACACACACACACACACACACACACACACACACACACACACACACACACACACCACACACACACACACACACACACACACCACACACACACACACACACACACACACACACACACACACACACACACACACACACACACACACACACACACACACACACACACACACACACACCACACACACACCACACACACACACACACACACACACACACACACACACACACACACACACACACACACACACACACACACACACACACACACACACACACACACACACACACACACACACACACACACACACACACACACACACACACACACACACACACACACACACACACACACACACACACACACACACACACACACACACACACACACACACACACACACACACACACACACACACACACACACACACACACACACACACACACACACACACACACACACACACACACACACACACACACACACACACACACACACACACACACACACACACACACACACCACACACACACACACACACACACACACACACACACACACACACACACACACACACACACCACACACACCACACACACACACACACACACACACACACACACACACACACACACACACACACACACACACACACACACACACACACACACACACACACACACACACACACACACACACACACACACACACACACACACACACACACACACACACACACACACACACACACACACACACACACACACACACACACACACACACACACACACACACACACACACACACACACACACACACCACACACACACACACACACACACACACACACACACACACACACACACACACACACACACACACACACACACACACACACACACACACACACACACACACACACAACACACACACACACACACACAACACACACACACACACACACACACACACACACACACACACACACACACACACACACACACACACACACACACACATACACACACACACACACATACACACACACACATACACACACACACACACACACACACACAAAAGATTGTGTAACAGACTACAGCAATATGACTGGAAGAGATTACGAAAGGTTCAAAGAAATGAAGTTATTGACAAGAAATGTTCAACCTTAATTAAATGGTATCTGTGACATGTTGGAAAATACCATAACAGAATCTAAATAAATTCTAGAAAGATGACAAAAATACTGCAGTGAAATGCATGATATGAATGACATTGAGGATATGAATGAGATACACGAGCCGATGACGGCAGAGACAGAACCTGAAACCTCATTAGATGAAATTGCATGGGCAAAAAAGAACCTGAAGAATGGTAAATCACCTGGATGTGTTGAGATACCAGATGAACTAATTAAAGCGGGAGGAGAAGAAAGCATACAAAACTATCACGCATTATGTAAAAAGATATGGAAATATGGTATATTTACAAAAGATTGGAAGAGAACTATATTCATTGCATTACAAAAAAGGGCATACTAGAAATTATGCACCAACTATAGAGCTGTTGCCCTGATCAGTCATGCAAGTAAAGGTCTACCTAAAAATCATAATGGGAAGACTTCGTAAGAAAATGGAAGAAAAGATTAACGTGGTTCAAGCTGGATTTAGACAAGGAAGAGGAAGAATAGATCACATTCTCAACATGCGTTTGATAATAGAGAAGTGCAAATAATTTAATGTAAACCTATTCTCATGTTTTGTGAATTATTCACAGGCAGTTGACTGTGTACAACATCAGAAACTTTGTGAAACCAAGAGGAGCATGGGCTTTCCGGGCAGACAGTTAATTAGGCTGTCACTGGTGCCATTAGTATGGGGGGGGGGGGGGGGACTCTTTGGTAGATACTGAAGATGGTGGGGAAGCACGTGTGAGAATCCCCTGAGCAGCAATGTCGAATCTTGTATTGTACTGCACGTGTCCTAGAGCGAAAGCAGATTTGTCCTATAGGGAACAAACAAACCATCGAACGAACGAACGAACGAACGAACGAAAATCTTTATTTTCAAAGGGTTAAGAATTGGGCAGGGAATGCATTTGTGCCCTATAGGGAATGCAGATTTGTCCTATATGGAATTCAGATATGTACCTATATAATGACCGAGTAAATAAGGGCGGGAAACGTTATATTTCATAGACTACACAGGCAAAGTAACAAGAAAGCAACACACAATTTCCTGCAATGGAAGGTCAATCCAGGAAAAGGTACTTTGGGCTGTCAAAGTTTGGTCATTAGCGGGAGCGTAAATAAACAGAACCCACATTCCTTATCATTGCAACAATTGACAGGTTAGAGAATACGCCATACATGTATTTTTTGCAACATACGCCTGTGAGACCTGGACACTTACTAAACAAGCTGAACAGCGCATAAATGGCTTTGAATATAAATGTTAAAGACAGGTTCTAAGAATATCTTGGATAAAGAAAAGAACAAATGCATCCATACTTCAAGAACTGAATACTGAAGAAGGCTGGCAAATAAAGACGATAAAACAAAGAAAATTGAAATATTTTGGTCACTTGAAACGACATGAAAGTTTGGAGAAAACAATAAGGGAGGGGTAGATGCCTGGGAAGAGAGTAAGAGGAAGGCCAAAGAGAAGATGGGTGCAGGATGTGGCGGATGATCTCCAGATGGGTGTATCTGACGCGGGACATCTTGCTTACGATCGAGAGGTTTTCCGGAAGGTTGTTATGCGAACAAGGTTCTGCAAAGTTCATGCTACTGAATGAATGAAGGAAGGAATGAAGGAATGAATGAATGAATGAATGAATGAATGAATGAATGAATGAATGAATGAATATTTATGTACTAACAACACAACCGACACAGACCAGCCAGGATAACACATAGAGATACGTCCGCAATAACAACATAACCGACACCGCTCAGCGGGAACAGCACATACATGCATATTCTGGTAGCCACAGTCACGACCTGGGCTCCAAGATCGCCCCAGCCTGGTATGGGGACCAGAACATGTCATGAGAAATAAAAGTGGCTGATGTGATCTAACCCATGTGACCCATCGTGTGTCGGTGGGTCTGTACACGTGTGGGCTGATGTGATCTAACCCATTTGTCCCATAGTGTGTCGGTGGGTCATTCCATCGTGTGTTGGTGGGTCTGTACACGTGTGGGCTGATGTGATCTAACCCATGTGACCCATCGTGTGTCGGTGGGTCTGTACACGTGTGGGCTGATGTGATCTAACCCATGTGACCCATCGTGTGTCGGTGGGTCTGTACACGTGTGGGCTGATGTGATCTAACCCATGTGTCCCATCGTTTGCCGGTGGGTCTGTACAGTGTGGGCTGATGTGATCTAACCCATGTGTCCCATCGTTTGCCGGTGGGTCTGTACAGTGTGGGCTGATGTGATCTAACCCATGTGTCCCATCGTTTGCCGGTGGGTCTGTACACGTGTGGGCTGATGTGATCTAACCCATGTGTCTCATCGTGTGTAGGTGGGTCTGTACACATGTGGGCTGATGTGATCTAACCCATGTGTCCTCATCGTGTGTCGGTGGGTCTGTACACATGTGGGCTGGTGTGATCTAACCCATGTGTCTCATCGTGTGTCGGTGGGTCTGTACACATGTGGGTTGACGTGATCTAACCCATGTGTCTCATCGTGTGTCGGTGGGTCTGTACATGTGTGGGCTGGTGTGATCTAACCCATGTGTCTCATCGTGTGTCGGTGGGTCTGTACACATGTGGGCTGATGTGATCTAACCCATGTGTCTCATCGTGTGTCGGTGGGTCTGTACACATGTGGGCTGGTGTGATCTTCACCCATGTGTCTCATCGTGTGTCGGTGGGTCTGTACACATATGGGTTGACGTGATCTAACCCATGTGTCTCATCGTGTGTCGGTGGGTCTGTACACATGTGGGTTGACTGTGATCTAACCCATGTGTCTCATCGTGTGTCGGTGGGTCTGTACACATGTGGGTTGATGTGATCTAACCCATGTGTCCCATCGTGTGTCGGTGGGTCTGTACACATGTGGGGTGAGCACCACCAACCTAATGAGTTTAAAACATGGAGAACGGTAGATGATTGCCTGACGACCTTATTGGCGCAGGTTCGAATCCGCATTGTGACGGATATTTTAAAACTTACTTGAACGTATAGGCCGATCCAATATAAACTGCAAACGAGAACATTTCTTAGGCAGTAAATGGGCGGGCCAGTGGGAGTGATGTTGACCACACCACACATCCATGGCCCACTGGACAATAAGATATAGGTCAACCAGCGTATGCGCAATGCTTCTTGGAATGTATAATGGGGCGGCTCTTTTCTTGTTACTACTGTAAAAGCCCTATCTGTAAACTATCTGTAAACAGATCGACACAACATATAAGGGGAGGCAACACACAAATATTTCTGCATTCCCGAAAGTGGCGGACGGACCAGGGGAGATAACACATGTAATACATCTGTTGTTAGAGGGCCCTCAGTTATACACCATTAAGTAGCGGATCATTCATTGAACGTCGCACTTAACACGGCGCTTGGACAAATGTCTCGATCTCTGGCCAGTTCCCCGGCCTTGTCCACGCTCTTGCCCCAGCTGTCTGCAGTGTCCCGTTTCTATCTACAAGCCTCTCGATCTCTGGCCAGTTCCCCGGCCTTGTCCACGCTCTTGCCCCAGCTGTCTGCAGTGTCCTGTTTCTATCTACAAGCCTCTCGATCTCTGGCCAGTTCCCCGGCCTTGTCCAGGCTCTTGCCCCAGCTGTCTGCAGTGTCCTGTTTCTATCTACAAGCCTCTCGATCTCTGGCCAGTTCTCCAGCCTTGTCCACGCTCTTGCCCCAGCTGTCTGCAGTGTCCTGTTTCTATCTACAAGCCTCTCGATTTGTGTCCAGATCCCACGCCTCGTCCAGGCTCTTGCCCCAGCTGTCTGCAGTGTCCTGTTTATATCTTCATTCTGTCGACCTCTGTCCCTTCTACCGATCACCACGCCTCCCGTCACTGTTCTCTCCCAGCCACTCTGGCTCAAGTATTTCAGATTACCCAGATATAGTGCTGTTGATAAACCAGCTTTCTTTAATGTTCACGTTTTGTAGAATTTCGGTATTTCTCGTCTTCTGTGTCCAAGATATTCTAGGAACATTTGTGTAACATTGCAACTTAAAAGCTCCAGTTGACGTCTGCAGTGATTGCGAAACCATAGACAACTTCTCCCTGACAACAGTAGACATTCAGATAAACCATAGACAACTTCTCCCTGACAACAGTAGACATTCAGATAAACCATAGACAACTTCTCCCTGACAACAGTAGACATTCAGATAAACCATAGACAACTTCTATCATCAGTGTGTGTACATAAGTGTGTGTACATCAGTGTGTGTACATCAGGGTGTGTACATCAGGGTGTGTACATCAGTGTGTGTACATCAAGGTATGTACATCAGTGTGTGTACATCAGGGTGTGTACATCAGGGTGTTACCTCAGTGTGTGTACATCAGCGTGTTTACATCAGGTTGTGTACATCCGGGTGTGTACATCATGATGTGTACATCAGTGTCTATATAACAGGGTGTGTACATCAGGGTGTATACATCAGGGTGTATACATCATTGTGTGTACGTCAATGTGTGTACATCAGGGCGTGTACATCATTGTGCATACATCAGTGTGTGTACATCAGGGTGTACATCAGGGTGTGAACATCAGGGTGTGTACCACAGACAGTAATGACAGTTCGAGGCGACCCCATGTCCTACACCACAAGGTACCACAGACAGTAATGACAGTTCGAGGCTATCCCATGTTCTACACCCCAAGGTACCACAGACAGTAATGACAGTTCGGGGCGACCCCATGTCCTACACCACAAGGTACCACAGACAGTAATGACAGTTCGAGGCGACCCCATGTCCTACACCATAAGGTACAACATACAGTAATGACAGTTCGAGGCGACCCCATGTCCTACACCACAAGGTACCACAGACAGTAATGACAGTTTGAGGCGACCCCATGTTCTACACCACAAGGTACCACAGACAGAAATGACAGTTCGAGGCGACCCCATGTTCTACATCACAAGGTACCACAGACAGTAATGACAGTTCGAGGCGACGCCATGTCCTACATCACAAGGTACCACAGACAGTAATGACAGTTCGAGGCGACCCCATGTCCTACACCACAAGGTACCACAGACAGTAATGACAGTTCGAGGCGACCCCATGTTCTACATCACAAGGTACCACAGACAGTAATGACAGTTCGAGGCGACCCCATGTTCTACATCACAAGGTACCACAGACAGTAATGACAGTTCGGGGCGACCCCATGTTCTACACCACAAGGTACCACAGACAGTATTGACAGTTCAGGGTGACCCCATGTTCTACACTGCAAGTACTAGAGGCAGTAATGACAGTTAGGGGCGACCCCATGTCCTACACCACAAGGTACCACAGATAGTAATGACAGTTAGGGGCGACCCCATGTCCTACACCACAAGGTACCACAGACAGTAATGACAGTTCGAGGCGACCCCATGTCATACACCATAAGGTACCACAGACAGTAATGACAGTTCGAGGCTATCCCATGTCCTACACCACAAGGTACCAAAGACAGTAATAACAGTTCGAGGCGACCCCATGTCAAACACCATAAGGTACCACAGACAGTAATGACAGTTCGAGGCGACCCCATGTCATACACCATAAGGTACCACGGACAGTAATGACAGTTCGAGGCGACCCCATGTCCTACACCACAAGGTACCACAGACAGTAATGACAGTTCGAGGCGACCCCATGTCCTACACCACAAGATACCACAGACAGTAATGACAGTTCGAGGCGACCCCATGTCCTACACCACAAGGTACCACAGACAGTAATGACAGTTCGAGGCGACCCCATGTCCCTACACCACAAGGTACCACAGACAGTAATGACAGTTCGAGGCGACCCATGTCCTACACCACAAGGTACCACAGACAGTAATGACAGTTCGAGGCGACCCCATGTCCTACACCACAAGGTACCACAGACAGTAATGACAGTTCGAGGCGACCCCATGTCATACACCATAAGGTACCACGGACAGTAATGACAGTTCGAGGCGACCCTATGTCATACACCATAAGGTACCACAGACAGTAATGACAGTTCGAGGCGACCCCATGTCCTACACCACAAGGTACCACAGACAGTAATGACAGTTCGAGGCGACCACATGTCCTACACCACAAGATACCACAGACAGTAATGACAGTTCGAGGCGACCCCATGTCCTACACCACAAGGTACCACAGACAGTAATGACAGTTCGGGACGACCCCATGTTCTACACCACAAGATACCACAGACAGTAATGACAGTTCGGGACGACCCCATGTTCTACACCACAAGATACCACAGACAGTAATGACAGTTCGAGGCGACCCCATGTCATACACCATAAGGTACCACAGACAGTAATGACAGTTTGAGGCGACCCCATGACCTACACCACAAGCTACCACAGACAGTAATGACAGTTCGAGGCGACCCCATGTTCTACACTGCAAGTACTAGAGGCAGTAATGACAGTTCGAGGCGACCCCATGTCCTACACCACAAGGTACCCAGACAGTAATGACAGTTCGAGGCGACCCCATGACCTACACCACAAGGTACCCAGACAGTAATGACAGTTCGAGGCGACCCCATGACCTACACCACAAGGTACCACAGACAGTAATGACAGTTCGAGGCGACCCCATGTCCTACACCACAAGGTACCCAGACAGTAATGACAGTTCGAGGCGACCCATGACCTACACCACAAGGTACCCAGACAGTAATGACAGTTCGAGGCGACCCCATGACCTACACCACAAGGTACCACAGACAGTAATGACAGTTCGAGGCGACCCCATGTCCTACACCACAAGGTACCCAGACAGTAATGACAGTTCGAGGCGACCCCATGTCCTACACCCCAAGGTACCCAGACAGTAATGACAGTTCGAGGCGACCCCATGACCTACACCACAAGGTACCACAGACAGTAATGACAGTTCGGGACGACCCCATGTTCTACACTGCAAGTACTAGAGGCAGTAATGACAGTTCGAGGCGACCCCATGACCTACACCACAAGGTACCACAGACAGTAATGACAGTTCGGGGCGACCCCATGACCTACACCATAAGGTACCACAGACAGTAATGACAGTTCGGGGCGACCCCATGACCTACACCATAAGGTACCACAGACAGTAATGACAGTTCGGGGCGACCCCATGACCTACACCATAAGGTACCACAGACAGTAATGACAGTTCGGGGCGACCCCATGACCTACACCATAAGGTACCACAGACAGTAATGACAGTTCGGGGCGACCAAATGTCCTACACCACAAGATACCACAGACAGTAATGACAGTTCGGGACGACCCCATGTTCTACACCACAAGGTACCACAGTCAGTAATCACAGTTCGGGGCGACCACATGTCCTACACCACAAGGTACCACAGACAGTAATGACAGTTCGGGACGACCCCATGTTCTACACCACAAGGTACCACAGACAGTAATGACAGCTCGGGGCGACCCCATGTTCTACACTGCAAGTACTAGAGGCAGTAATGACAGTTCGAGGCGACCCCATGTCCTACACCACAAGATACCACAGACAGTAATGACAGTTCGAGGCGACCCCATGTCCTACACCACAAGATACCACAGACAGTAATGACAGTTTGGGGCGACCCCATGTCCTACACCACAAGGTACCACAAACAATAATGACAGTATATTTCGAGAGTTGCGTAACAGCTCAATAACATATTTATACATAATAATGTTTCCCCGGCACAATGGGCGGGGTTCTCTACACGATGAAGTACCTACACTTCGTGGAGGAAATATTAACAACTTAGGTTTTTTCTGTGCCAACCAATACCTGATTCATAACTTATTTATTGCCTTGTATGCCTTCAAATCTTAGTATTTATTTGTATAAGTATACACATGAAACAGGGGCTGTGGTAAAGAGGTTACGTTCGAAACACAGCTGCGGGTGATTTGGCAACAGACCGCCTTGCGTTGGTTTTCATACAATTATATGAGTGCCGCAAACTATGTAAACTTGCCAACAGTCACAAACAGGCAAAAAAATAATGGGGTTGACTGCGACGTCCTGTAAAGGATATGCAACTAACGAAACCCAAATGTAGACATATACTCAAACACAACAGCACAGTGAATGGAAGCAATCTGAAACAAGTCAATATATTTAATTATTTGGGTTCTTTAATAACAGCAGACGGAAGATGTACAAAGACAGTTTAATGTCGAATGGCCCAAGCAGAAACAGCATTTCAAAGATATGAACATATTCTCTACGATTTATCTTTGTCAATCAAGAAGATGAAAAGAGTTATTAAGAGCTACATTGAGCCAATATTGACGTACGGAAGCGAATTATGGACAATTTGTAGTTACATGATGAAGTATGTGGAAGCTGCAGAGATGTGGGCAATTATGAGAACACTGTGGACTGTTAGAAAGAATAATTGGGATATCTTGAAAATAAGTAGCCTCACAAAGAGAACTGGTTACTGGCACCAGACACAGACAGTCAACATTCTTTGGGCGTGTCACGAGAAGATGACAGCTGGAGGGGAAGGGAGTCAGGGGAAGCCCAAGAGAAAAGACAGTTGATATCATGTCATGGAGAAACATTGGTATCAGAAATGACTGTCAGCACACGAGGCAGAAGTTTGTGGACAGACATGATCGCCAACACCACACGGCATGGGCTATATGAAGATTGGAAGCACACGAGACAGAAGGTTGTGGGCAGACATGATCGCCAACACCACACGGCATGGGCTATATGAAGATTGGAAGCACACGAGACAGAAGGTTGTGGGCAGACATGATCGCCAACACCACACGGCATGGGCTATATGAAGATTGGAAGCACAAGAAACAGAAGTTTGTGGACAGACATGATCGCCAACGCCACACGGCATGGACTATATGAAGAAGAAGCTGGATGCGTTTATATGGTAAACCAAACTTGTCAATGATAGAAAATCAGTCTTTATTTGTATTCTGTTTAATTGCAATAGTTTCATTGAGTAAATAAATAGCTCTGAAATGGGAAATATGAGACATGACAATATTCATACATTAGATCATGATATCATCATCATCATCATCATCATCATCATCATCATCATCATCATCATCATCATCATCATCATCATCATCATCATCATCATCATCATCATCATCATGTTCCATGGCGATAAGCGGGGGCGGTCATAGTTAGCCGTCTCACACGATCACCAGTTTTGATCAAGTCTGTATTCGTGTCCCTACTCAACCCCTACAACAGCATTAAGTTGGACTTCAACGTCGATGTCTTGCTCAGGAAGCAATAGCAAAATATTGAAAGCACAACTGCCTAAACAGACAACCTGGGGTTGATGGCAACGTCCTGCAAATGACATGCAACATTCTCACTGATTCAGTACCAAAGGATAATATATCCTTATATGTGATCTCCCATTTAGACATAGGGACGATATATCCCCCTACTAGGGTCACCGTGTTATTTGTTTTGTTTCTTGGTATCGTCCAGTTTCAACGCTCATTGAACATAAATTTACATTATAATAGTTTTTCATTTGACTGTGTACCATATTTGGTCCAAACATACTTTTTGTTATGGAAATGAATCAGTTAAAATCCGCGGAGGAATTTTTGTCGTGTGCTGGACACACAAGCCATGTCCCTTATTTTTTACTCTTGTCCAAAAAAAAATCGGAAGCAGCTGCCCCAACAAGAGAGCCAGGATTGAAGCAAATCTAGGCACCGGATCAATTCTCTGTTGGGCTGCCCATCCATAAAGAGAACCCCCCCCCCCCCTCCCCCAGCCTGGCTAATGCTCCTAGGTGGTATCTGCGCAAATGTGAAGCTCAAACACTTGTCTTGGTTCTATGCTTGGGGAGGTGGAGAACGTGGGACGTTGGTGCCAGGTGGGAAGACATGTCTCTACACGGCGCCATCTCAATAGATGCGAGCCCTTATCTGAACCGAGGCCACCGGAATCCACCAACACAACGGATTTAAGAATTAGAACTCACAGTTTTCCAGTGGTCGTGCAACCAAGGAACCAGTCTGCAGTCGAGGGGTCCATGTATTAAATCCTAGCCCAAAACTAGGGTCTGATTAACTTTGTAAACATGCCCACAACTGGATTCTGATACCACAGTTTTCTAGTCGCTTCTCCTTCCTCCTTGGCTTACACTGAGTCGCTCAAATGTATGTTTTATCTTAGTTCTGCGTATAGTGATCAATTTATATGAAACCGCTGTTGCACATTTACAAAAATATATTCGTTTTGTTTTATTTCAGCGTGTAGTGATCACTTTGTAAAACCAACTGTTACAGATTTACGAAAATATATACGTTTTGTCCTAGTTCAGCATAGGATGAGTGATCACACGGTAACGTGCAGAATAGCACAAGATACTTTCTTCACTTGGTAGCATACAGTAAAACATCCACAACCTTCATTCACTTGGTAGCGTACAGTAAAACAGCAATAAACTCCATTCACTTGGTAGCGTACAGTAAAACAGCAATAAACTCCATTCACTTGGTAGCATACAGTAAAGTAGCAGGAAACTTCCTTCACTTGGTAGCGTACAGTAAAACAGCAACAAACTGCCTTCACTTGGTAGCGTACAATAAAACAACAACACGAGAAGTGCGTGGGCATTTACAGCCCGTTCAGCGGGCCGAACCGTTCAAGAATCCAGTGGTGCCCACTCTATGACCACGAGCAGCATGACGATGGAGGTGATGGCAGTTACACAGGCTTTCAATAATGCTGGAATCACAGCATTATTAACAACCTGTGTGTACTAAGTGATTCAATTAGCATGATTCAGAAGGTCGAGCTGGATCTGTACGTAGACAGTGGACTGAGTCGCTGCGGAAGTCTGTTGTCCGTAAAGTCACCTTCATCTTCGTCCCGGGACATGCGGGAGTCGAGGGAAATGAACGAGCTGATAAACTGGCTGGCTCTGCACCCCCTGTAGATGGCCAGCCCATGGATCGTGCCGATGTTATTAACGTCCTCAAAGATATGGCGAGAACAGAGGACTTTGACGTCAGTGAATCCACATCGCCTTTGCGGTGTGAAAGACTTGGGAGACTAGGAATCGCGCACAGCCAGACGCGAGGCTACATTGGGAAACTCTAAGCGCCTCGGCAACCACACACAGAACTGGCACTAGTAGCCACCGCCGACGCCGGATGCATCATGCTGCATGTGAGGATCTGAGCACCTAACTATGGACATGTACCGAGTGCCATGAACGCTATACCAACTGGTAACTGATACACTGAAAAGCAGCAACACATTCGTCCTTCACTTGTGTAGCGTACAATAAACAGCAACACACTTCCCGTCCTTGGAGCGTACAATAAAACAGCAACACACTTCCTTCACTTGGTAGCGTACAATAAAACAGCAACACACTTCCTTCACTTGGTAGCGTACAATAAAACAGCAACACACTTCCTTCACTTGGTAGCGTACAATAAAACAGCAACACACCTCCTTCACTTGGTAGCGTACTGTAAACTATTAGGAAACTCCATTCATTTAGTTACGTACAACAGAACAGAAACAAACTTTCATCATTTGGTAGCGTACATGAAAATGACAAATTCCTCTCTCAGGGTAGGGTTCAACAGACTATCAACAAACTCTCTTTATCTGGTAGCGTACAGCTTCCACTGTCTAAATCAAAAGTTTCCTGCGATACATCTTACCTTTGCCCACTATCTTCCTTGGCCACGTCCATTTTTGACAAGGCTTCTCTGCCAACTTCCTACTTAAAGAAATGCGATGACAGTTCCTATCTCACTATCTCATCTTGTTCCTCTTGCACCTTGCGGTGTAACATAAGCTCATCTGACTCCCCTTGTACCTTGCGGTGTAACATCATCTCATCTTGTTCTCTTGTACTTTGCGTGTCGAGGAAGCACAGCGAGAGAGTGCCCATTTAACGGCTTCATATATGGAGATTCCCATGGACTCTGTCCAACGTTTACATAGTCGGCCTCTTCTTCCGGTTCCATTTGGTCTGTAAATCATCGCTTGTTGTGGTATACTGTTAGTTGGTAGTCTAGTTATACGGCCAAACCATTTCACTTGCTGTTTTCTAATGACACCTAGCGCTGCTGTAATCGCGACTTTAGTCCTGATTTCTTCGTTTCCGATTTTCTCTCTTCTTGATTCGTTGAGTGTTCTTCTCAGGAATCTAATTTCAGTTGCTGTATGTAATTCCCGTAATGACACTTCCTGTGATGAAGTCAGTAGTTGGACTACCATCAATGCAGCGATAATTTGGCTAGGATCCACACCGGATTTACCGAGTAACTGGGCTAGTGAACTGGTGCTCTGTCATAGCAATACGTAAAGGAAACCCATACGAAGCCTCAGTTTGACATTGTACAAATGTTAAGATATCCCTAAAAAGAATGACCTCATCGATCATAAACAAATATTTGTTTCTTCATATGGTTATTTCTTGTTTACAAGCCGAGTCGTGTAATAATAATAGTTATTATTTTAACGGACACTTATATCCTGAAATATTTAATAAGTCTGTCTGGTATTCATAACCTTGGCCAAATAGTTTCCTTTTGGAATGTGACTTACAGAGACAAATCTACTGAAAGCTTACATTGAATTGTGACTTCTTCTGGTATGATGTCAAAGCAAATTAATCTCTTGTGTATGCAATGCCTTAGTTTGAAGATTACGGTTCAAATCATACGTACCTACGTTTAGTGTTATTATGCGTACATCATTCTTTCTCTGTGTCTTCTGTCAGTACATATACTGTATACGTTTTACTTATGTTTACCACAAATTATTAACGATATTAAGTTGTACGATTATTCACATGAAAATTAGATTTGCTTAACGGTTTGTGAAGTTATAGTTACAATTCGTTTATTATTAAAAATATTTATTAGCTTTTCAAATATAACACAATGTGGCAATTGAGACTATCGTAATATCGGTCGAAGTACTCGTACTATGAAAAGTGCAGTACTGTATGTTTGAAGTACTATCAAAAGTGCAGATCTGTATGCTTGAAGTACTATCAAAGATTTACATCTTAGTATTTGATGAAATATGAAAAGTGCAGATCTGTTTGTTTGAAGTACTACCAAAAGTGCAGATCTTTATGTTTGAAGTACTGTCAAAAGTTTTACATCGTTATGTGTGATGTACTATCAAAAGTGCAGATCTGATCTGTATATTTTGAAGTACTATCAAAAGATTACACCTTTATATTTGAAGTATTATGAAATGTGCAGATCTTTATGTTTGAAGTGCTATCAAAAGCTTACATCTTTACGTTTCAAGTACTATGAAAAGTGCAGTTCTGTATGTTTGAAGTACTATCAAAAGTGCAGATCTGTATGTTTGAAGTACTATCAACAGTTCACATCTTTATGTTTGAAATACTATCAACAGTTCACATCTTTATGCTTGAAGTACTATCAAAAATTCACATCTTTATGTGCGGAGTACTATCAATAGTTCACATCTTTATATTTGAGATATATGTGTGAATCTGTTAATATTGTTATTCCTGCTAGAGTTTGACGCGAGGCTGGACAAACAACACTTGCTCGCCCTCAGCATCTCCATCATTCTGTGGTTTCAGAGCCTTCTTCTCGTGACTCGACCTCTGGCCTTGGTGTGAAGATTGTTTCGTCTTCCTGGCACTGTCCAAGCTTTTATTCACCCAGGGTTCAAAGTTGACGGCATCATCGATCTCATCATCGGTTACGAAAACAAATGTCTCATCGCTTGGCAAATTCATATCAGGATTACTTTTGCTTCTCTTAAACGAAAATAGACTTTTGACAACTCTGGAAATGTTTTTTCGATCTTTATTACCTCTATCGTTGGCATCCTTCAGAGCACGCGCATTCTTAGTTTGTTTCAGATGGGATTCAGCTGAATCTCTCCCATCCTCGGTTGAAACCATAATGCTACTGGTGTTTCCAAAATTCATACTAGAATCCTTGGCGCCGTCACGTGGAGCTTGTTTGCCTTTCACAAGTCTAGGAAATGAAGAATAATGACCACGTTTCATATTTGTTATGTTCTGGTATATTTCGGGTCAACGTACAAGGTCGCGTTACTTAAATTAGCATTCCCGTTTTGCCGTTTTGTTAAAGCTGCATTATTTTCATGCACATTTTTGTTTCTTCCGAGGATGTTTAGATTTGGAAAGACTCTATTCTGTAATTTTGTTACAGGGCTTTTAGATTTCGTGCTTTCCATATTTGCTATAGGTTCATTTAAGGAACGAACGGTCAAGGTTTCTACAATCTCGGTGGCTAGGCTTTTTGTATTCCTAGGCGGACCTGGCAATTCATCGTCAGTGCACTGATCAGAAACATGCGGAGACGACATAATCAAATGTAGGTCATGCTCCCCACGCCCATATAACACAGACCTTGTTAGGTTGCTCGGAAGAGACTTTGTGGCGATGTTTTGCCACGTGTCATCATCGCTTTCAATATAAGGCTCTGTTTCAAAAGCTACAGACCCGAATGGATCTGCATTTGCTGGTTTTGAAAGAATCACTTGTCCGTTGGGAACGTTGAATTCAGGAAGAGGTTTGCCTAATTTGATCTCGCTAAAAAGAGCGTCAATACTAGCACCACGATAGAGGCTTTCCTGGAGTAGTAAAGAGTCCCTTGGGATATGCCCGGACTGCAGGGAGAGTTCTCGTCACAGCAGGGCCACTGATGACAACTGTACTACTACCAATGTTGCTTTCAGCCCTTCTCATATCCATCTTCCGCTTCTCGCTGGCCTCATAAGATGACGTACCCTGAAACCCTCCCAAACTTAGAGACAACGACGAGAGCAGTCTTCGCGATTCATCGTTCTTAGATTGGCCGTGTTTGCCGGTGGATTTAGAGAGTGACTTAGATGTGATGGCGTCGTCCAGCAGAGCGGGCTTCACATCGTCCAGCCCGTCGAGAACATCGTAGTCGTGCTTGGATGTGCTGAACGCCCACGGTTGGAGTTCTCCAGAAGCGAAGACAGCATAGAACAGAAAGCAGCACACTTGTATCCCCGCAGTGATGTAGAAGACAAGTTGCCACTCCTCGCGGGTTTTCTGAAGAAGGAAACAAAAACAAAAAAAGAATATATATAACAACAAATGAAGTACGTGTATGAAGTATGATGTACATCGTTTATGAACTATGATGTACATCGTGTATGAAGTATGAATGTACATCGAGGCGGACATTTTGCGAATATGTAAACCATTATTTCCACGGAAGTCTTAACACTTAACAGGAAGTCCTTCTGTATATATTTATTTCCATTTATTATTATGACTGTTGGGAAAGGGGGGGGGGGGGGGGGGGTGGGTGTACCCTGAGTGGTCTCGAGGTATGGTGCCCGCCTCGAGTGCTGGAGGTCTCGGGTTCAAGCCCCGGGACGGGCCGGGATATTTTTCATGGTTAACTTGTAGTAACAAAATTTCCCCTGGTCTCTGGGTAGTGAGTCGGACGCCCGTGTGTATTGTTGCGCACGTAAAAAATCCCTTGGCAGTTGGAAATCGAAAAAGAGTAGCCTAACGGCGCTGCCCTGGCAAAATTTCGAGTTAAAAATCTACCCAAAGTATTTCAGGATCCTTGCCGATGTTAGGGAGTTCGTGCAATGAGCTGACATTCTCCGACTTGAGTTAGGAGAAGAACGGAACACTTATGGGTTATACTCGTGTGCCAGTGATGTTGATCCGTCGACTAAACTAAAGTAATTATGACTGTTGGGTCGTCCATGTCTGTATATTTGGAGTAGTGCATGCATTTGGAGTCTCCGTGGCGAAGTGGTCAAGCCGTTTGACTTCGGGCTACGAAGGTTGTGGGTTCGATTCCGGCCCGCGTCCTTCGGTTCACGAGTTAAATGTTTCGGAGACTCTTGTGGGTCGCCGCTAGAGCTACGGAGTTCGTGCTTTGTGCGACGCTTTCCGCGCTCCGGAAAGAGACCAAGCCATATGGGATAAACCCTGTGCAATGAAGTCGACCCTGTCGACTTTTAAGCGACTTTTTTTTTAGTGCATGCATTTTCGCAATCCCGACATTGCAGGTTCGAAGTCAGCCGTAGGCGATTTGAGAGCTGATCGCTTTGCGTTATTTTTCACAATGGTATGAGAGTGAATAGTTAAGAAAGAAATGGTAAACTAATGAAAGCGAAATTGCCAGGAAAATAACAAATAACCAAAAGACATAATTAGTCGTTAGTCGCGGTTCCAACTTTACGGCAAAGGGTGACCCCATAATTATCTGTTCGTGGGCCAGTGAAAATCACACAAACTGTTGCCTCACTGTCCCGAGTGAAAAATAGAGCAGACAGCAGTGCCAACAAACCAACAGCAAGCACAGGCATACATGCATCAGGCTGCTGACAGAATGTCAACACAACAGTCCGCCACTAAAATTACGATTCCATCATCGATGGAATCAGCAGTCACTAGAAAACCAGCATTTGCACACATTACTGTATTAGGCAAATCCAGCTACTTCAACAACCGACTGTAGCCATTTTTCTGATCATGCAGTTAACAATACAAACAACCGTGGACAGATGCAAAAGCATTCCTCATGAAATTCATAGCTCCAACATTCTTTGTTCATGCCATGAGAAGGGGAAAGCTTGAGAATGTTGTCAGAACGGGAAGGTTGGAGAGGAAAAGGGTCAGAGGGTGCCAAAGAGAGAAGATGCTGGAAAGTTTAACATCACATGAAGGAGCATCAGTAGGAGAAATGATTGGCAGTACAAGAGACAGAAGCTGTGGACGGTTATGATCATCAACGCTATATGACATGAACAGTGAGAAGAAGAAAAAAAGAAGAAGAAAAAGAGGAAGAAGACGATGATTAATAATAATAATAATATAATAATAATAATAATAATAATAATAATAATAATAATCATCATCATCATCATCATCATCATAATCATAATTATAGCCGGCTGCCTGGCCGAGGGGTTATAGTATGTCCACATTTGTTTGCCGCAATATAAACATCAATATCTCAGTAACCAACTGAGGGAAAATTATAAAATTTAGTATATAACCTTATCATTATGTCCACCCAACAAAAAAATGTTTGTTCTGGAGATTTTACAGCAGATTTCAAAGTTTGTTTATATGAGATATATAATTTGCGGGTCTGACATGAAATTCATAATTTTAAATGTATTACAGCGTAGCCAGACAATCAGGGCTCAATTTTGAATATTGTACGTGTTTTCACAGGATTGGCCTTTTGCCAACCCCCCGCGTTGTTCAAACTAAGACTGTTCAGAGGTGTCTCAAAATGTGGGTTATTTCATGAAACCTGATTAATATGTTGTTTTTTTTTTTTTAAATCTTATCACTTATCGCTAACATTGAAATGTGTGAATATTTTTCAATGGGCTTTAATGCGAAATTGTACACTTCAAAGAATCGCTATGAAGTTGTACACATATTTTTGTCAAGAAGCTGATCGCAAGAAACTGTTTTATACTATTACAAATTCCGAAAAAAGAACAATGCATGCATTGGGCTTGAGTAAACGGGCATTTTGTCAAAGGGTGCAAGAATCTGGAATTAAACCACCACGCAATAACCAAACGGTAGGTAGAAAGATTATTGTAGACAGTTTTGACAAAGATGCCATAAGGCGAGCTATTATAAAAATGCTTTAAAAAGTCGCTTGATATACGACAGGGTCGACTTCATTGCCCGGGTTCTATCCCATATGGTTCGGTCTCTTTCCGCAGCGCGGAAAGCATCGCACAAAGCACGAACTCCGCAGCTCTAGCGACGACCCACAGAAGTCTCCGAAAAATTTAACTCGTGAACTGGAATCGAACCAACGACGTTTGGAGCCCGAGTCAAAAGGCTTGACCACTTCGCCACAGAGACTCCTAAAATTATAAAAATTTTGGATTTTATATCCAGGATTATCCAGCATTATAAAAATGCTGGATGCCAAAGAAACAGTGACTGTAAGAAAACTTAGGGTTTGGTTCAGAAAGAACAATAACATAGAGCTATCCAAAACAACTTTGTGGAAAATTATAAGGACATTATCTTCACTATTTGAAAGTACAAGGTGGTAGAAATAATCTTTGCGAGCAACCGCATTTAGGAGCCATGAGAAGCAGATACCTACGTGAAATAAGGGAAATGCGCAAAGAAAATTATGGCATAGTGTGTTTGGATGAAATGTGGATCAATGCGCACCACACAAGTGATAAGGAATGGCAACCAGTGGATGGACAGATAAAGCGATATGTGCCCAGTAGTATAGGACAGCTTTTGGTCATGGCCCATGCTGGTAATACGCATAATGGCTTGCAACAGAATGCTGGGCTCGTGTTCGTATCAAAGCATACAGACAATAGGGATTATCATAATAAGATTAATGGTAATGTATTTAGAGATTGGCTCGAGAATACTATATAATAATATCTGTCTGTCTGTCTGTCTGTCTGTCTGTCTGTCTGTCTGTCTGTCTGTCTGTCTGTCTGTCTGTCTGTCTGTCTGTCTGTCTGTCACGAAGACTCACAGCGGGTCTGTCACCCATGTGTACGTGTGAACAAACTACACAGACAGCTGAACAGATCCTTAAAAATGGAAACATGATGACTAAATTGCGGTATCATTTCTGGTCACTCCATACGCACATTAACGCACAGCTATTTGGAAGCTTTCACGAGCTCAATATAAAAAGCTAAATGCATCCTAGTAACATGAATACTTGTGTACAATTATTAACCAGCAGCTGAAGAAACAAGAAGGAAATGAAAAATAAGGTAAGAAATATATTCCTTCTACTTTCCTGTCAATTTACACATTATTTACCCCATACCTCTGTACATTCTCTGTCTTTACTAATATTACACATTGCACCCCTCTCGGGAATCTCCGTGGTGAAGTGGTCAAGCCGTCTGACTCGGGCTCCGAGGGTTGTATGTTCGATTCCTTCATTTCACGAGTGCATTTTTTCGGAGACTCCAGAGGGTCGTCGCTGGAGATACGGAGTTCGTGCTTTGTGCCACGATTTCCGCACAGCTATTTGGAAGTTTTCACAAGCTCAATATAAAAAGCTAAATGCATCCTAGTAACATGAATACTTGTGTACAATTATTAACCAGCAGCTGAAGAAACAAGAAGGAAATGAAAAATAAGGTAAGAAATATATTCCTTCTACTTTCCTGTCAATTTACACATTATTTACCCCATACCTCTGTACATTCTCTGTCTTTACTAATATTACACATTGCACCCCTCTCGGGAATCTCCGTGGTGAAGTGGTCAAGCCGTCTGACTCGGGCTCCGAGGGTTGTATGTTCGATTCCTTCATTTCACGAGTGCATTTTTTCGGAGACTCCAGAGGGTCGTCGCTGGAGATACGGAGTTCGTGCTTTGTGCCACGATTTCCGCACAGCTATTTGGAAGCTTTCACAAGCTCAATATAAAAAGCTAAATGCATCCTAGTAACATGAATACTTGTGTACAATTATTAACCAGCAGCTGAAGAAACAAGAAGGAAATGAAAAATAAGGTAAGAAATATATTCCTTCTACTTTCCTGTCAATTTACACATTATTTACCCCATACCTCTGTACATTCTCTGTCTTTACTAATATTACACATTGCACCCCTCTCGGGAATCTCCGTGGTGAAGTGGTCAAGCCGTCTGACTCGGGCTCCGAGGGTTGTATGTTCGATTCCTTCATTTCACGAGTGCATTTTTTCGGAGACTCCAGAGGGTCGTCGCTGGAGATACGGAGTTCGTGCTTTGTGCCACGATTTCCGCCCTGCGGAAAGAGACTGAGCCATATGGGATAAAAACCCGGTGCAATGCTACTTTAAGCTACTTTTTTTATTGCACCCACTCCCATACGAACCTGGCTACGCCTTGTACTTGTGTCTTTACCAGAAATAACGTGGTTTACTGTAAGACTAGTTTGTTAGCGTGAATTCACTACATTTCCCCCAAAACATCAAAGAAATGTTGCCGCTTTCAATGATTTAAGTTGCTTTTGGACCTATCAAAGACATATTCCTTGGGTGGGGGTAAATATAAGATGGCTGGAAAAATTTCATAACGATGCAACAGACAGTTTTCAAAATAATTGATCGTGAATGAAGGCAAACAAATGTGGATATAATATAGCAGCTTTCTCCGTTAATCCCGAATACTCTCGTAGTCAACGTGAACGGACGAGAATTAGAAGTGGTTCGAGTCACGCTAGTGACTTATGAGAGTATGGAGCCGGTCGCTCAGAAATTCGTGGCGTGCTGATGAGCGTAATCTAGCCTAGGAATCAACATACAGCTGAAAGATGCTGGTGTTGACCGCAATATCCTGAAACAGGATGGAAACGCGGAAAAATAAAATCATAATAATAATTAGAAGAAGAAGAGGAAGAGGAAGAAGAAGAAGAAGAAGAAGAAGAAGAAGAAGAAGAAGAAGAAGAAGAAGAAGAAGAAGAAGAAGAAGAAGAAGAAGAAGAAGAAGAAGAAGAAGAAGAATCGAAACATAATCTAGCATACTTACATCAAGTGTAATCTCATCAAAAATGATTGGCACAGCGATGCCGACCCAGATGGCGCCGATCTGAAAGTTATCAATAACCCGTTAGTTGATCATGATAACGCACTTACACACAGACATACACACACACCCGTACATCTTACACCAACAGTTCACATATACATTTACGTTTTTATTGCTGTCCTGAGGTAGTAACCTAAAAAGGCCATCACATCTTCTAGGTCTGAATGCGGAGACGGACATCTAGTCAGTCGTTCCCCTCACTTAGCGAGACGACGAACTCATTAGTTGAACCCTCGACGGACCGCGCTCTTAACATCAGTGCAGCTCCCTGCCAACTTAGCTATCGTACACACTATACACTTACATATCTCCCCATTATTCTGTCCTGATGTTGCATTGTGTCTCATGTGCTCTAGGTGTGGTTAAACATTGTTTCTTGCTGTACTTTGCCGGTATTTTGTGAGCACATTTAAATCTTGTCGAACCTTTGTGTTTACCCTTTCACACATGCACAACACAAAACTACATGACTATGTCCTACGTTTTCAGTTGCCTGGTTAGAGCGGACATCGACGCATGAGTCGCCACTCCGTCATCTGATATTTTAGTGAAGTGGGAGTCGCCGTGGCAATGTGGCAACGATGCCTGCATCCAGCTCCGAAGGTTGTGGGTTCAGTACCTGCTACTTCGTTCTTTTCATGAGAGCAATTTTCTCGGTAACTCTCTGTCTCTCTGTGTCTTTCTTTGTCTAGCTCTGTCTTTCGCTGTACCCCCCCCCCATTCTCTCTCTCTCTCTCTGTCTTGTCATTGTCTGTCTTTCTCTGTCTCTCTGTCTCGCTCTCTGTCTCTCTGTGTCTTTCTCTGTCTTTCGCTGTCTCCCCCCTCTCTCTCTCTGTCTGTCTCTCTGTCTGTCTGTCTGTCTCTCTCTCTCTCTCTCTCTCTCTCTCTCTCTCTGTTTCTGTCTTTCTATGTCTCTCTGCTTTTCCCTGTCTCTGTCTTTCTCTATCTCTCGCTGTCTATCTGTCTTTCTCTGTCTCTATATTTTTCTCTGTCTCTCTGTCTTTCTCTGTCTCTGTTTGTCGCTCACTGTTTCTATAATCTTTCTCTGTATTTATGTCTCGTTCTCTGTTTCCACCTTTCTGTGTCTTTCTCTGTCTTTTTTTTAAATCTCTCTTTGTCTCTCTCTACCTATGTCTTTCTCTATCCCTGCCTCTCTTGCACACTGATCTACTTTCTCGACCCCACCTTCCCAATTTATGAAATAAACACGCCAGTTGCAGGAACCTGCAATTACTCAGTGAACTGTTTGCAGCCTCACATCATGTCAGCCTCAGTGACGGAGGAATGGGCGGACTATCTTTCCCTCACGTAGCGAACGAGCAAATGCAGGAGTCGACCCTGCATCCCTCTGCTCTCATATTATTACCTCTTCTGTTTATTAACATTGTGCTTGTTTTTCGCAGGACGTAGTGATCAACCCTAGTTTGATATTCTAAGCCGTACCTTCAGTAGTTTGCACTGCTTTCTGAACTAGAAGTCAACGTCTAAGTCCAACTTAATTCTGGTGTAAGGATTGAACATCCTATTTCGCCATCAGAGTACCGGAAGTTTAAAAGCGAGCGCACCTAACCTTTTGACTACGTCTACTGTTTAGACACTCCATAAATTACACTTGCCATTTGCTGATGGTGCTGATAAGCGCGATGTGTCGGTCACAACTGTGCTTACTTCATCTGTAATTTTGTTCTCGTTCAGCATTCTCAACATCCTTCTTTAAAAAAAAAAAAAACAGTACCGTATTTTACGGACTTTAAGACGCAGCGGACTATAAGACGCACCTTAATTTTTAAGCAATTGTTTAAAAAAAAATAACATTTTTACCATGTTTATATTAATTTCGAGTATAAGACGCACCTGAATTTTGGAGGCAATGTTTTGAAGAAAAAAGTGCGTCTTATACTCCGTAAAATACGGTATACCCCTTACTACTAGGGTACGAATTAAATTGTAAGAAGACAGAGAATAAATGTAATATACGGGTAGATGGGAAAATTCTTGAAAAAGTGATCGGTACAGTTATCTCGGAACAGTCATAACATCTGATGGGAGATGCCTTGAAGAGATTAGAACAAGAATCACCATGGCAAAGGTAGCCGTTTACAAGATGGAAAAAATAGTGACCATTAAAAATATGTTAATTGCAACGAGAAAAAGAGTGGTGAAGTGCTACATAGAGCCTGTACTTTTATATGGTGGCGAAACGTGGACAATGAGCAGACAATCTGGGTGGAAAAAACAAACATCTAATGGCAGTGAACATGGGCGTACCTCCATATTCCATATAAGAAAGGACAAAATTTAAACGAAGTTCTTTCCTTTGTTACATGTTTGTTTTGCACAATAATCTGAAGAACCCACCTCACAGATGCCGACGATGAACCCAGTATAAGCGGGCGCCAGGTCTACAGGGTTGGCCATCCAGCTGACGTAGGAGAACCCCATACACATGGCTCCAAACAGGTTCAAGACAAAGGCGGCGGCGACAGATTCTTGTGGTAGGAACCCTAGGCCAATCAAGACGGCGCTTGGGATAATTTTACCTGGTTGATCAAATGATAAACATAGTTAACAGTAGGGACATCAAGACACTTGTCGTGGCTGGAGTTCCCTGTGTGGGTGGCTATAGCTTTCAATTGGTTTGTTATTTAATGTGTTCTCTCAAAAATTAACTTCTTTCGTGTTTGTTTATGTCCACTACCACCATCGCCGCCGCCACCACCACCACTACCACTACTACTACTACTACTACTACTACTACTACTACTACTACTACTACTACTACTACTGCTACTACTACTACTACTACTACTACTACTACTACCACTACCACTACTACTACTACTACTACTACTACTACTACTACTGCTGCTGCTGCTGCTGCTGCTGCTGTTGCGGCTGCTGCCGCTGCTACCACCGCCTCACCACCACCACCACCACCACCACCACCACCACCACCACCACCACCACCACTACTACTACTACTACTACTACTACTACTACTACTACTACTACTACTACTACTACTACTACTACTACTGCTGCTGTTGCCGCTGCTGCCGCTGCTACCACCGCCTCACCACCGCCTCACCACTACCACCACCACCACCACCACTACTACTACTACTACTACTACTACTACTACTACTACTACTACTACTACTACCACCACCACCACCACTACTGTTGCTGCTGCTGCCGCTGCTACCACCGCCTCACCACCACCACCACCACCACCACCACCACCAGTACTACTACTACTACTACTACTACTACTACTACTACTACTACTACTACTACTACTGCTGCTGCTGTTGCCGCTGCTGCCGCTGCTACCACCGCCTCACCACCACCACCACCACCACCACCACCACCACCACTACTACTACTACTACTACTACTACTACTACTTACTACTACTACTACTACTACTACTACTACTACTACTACTACTACTACTACTACTACTACTACTACTACCACCACCACTACTGCTGCTGCTGCTGCCGCTGCTGCTAATACCACCGCCTCACCACCACCACCACTACTAATACTAATTCATTCATTAATTCAGTAGCATGTCCTTTGCAGAACCTCGCTCCCATAACAACCTTCCGGAAAACCTCTCGATCATAAGCAAGATGTCCCGCGTCTGATACACCCATCTGGAGATCATCCGCCATATTCTTTTTGGCCTTTCTCTTCCTCTCTTCCCAGGCATATTTTAAAATTCGCATATCCTTTACAGGACATCGCTGTCAACATCAACATCTTCAGCTGATTGTTGATTTCTTGGCAAGATTACGCTCAGTAGTTTGCCATTACTTTCTGAGCGACCGGCTCAATACCCCGTAAGTTACTGACGCGAAGTGAACCCCTACCGATTTTCGCCCACGTCACGTTACTCATGAGAGTATACGGGATTACGGAGAAAGTCGTGTAACCTCTGTGACGTTTCAAGTGACCAAAATATTTCAGCTTTCTTTGTTTTATCGTCTTTAATAGCCAACATTCTTCAATATTCAGCTTTTGTCGTATGGATGCATTTGTTCTTTTCTTTACCCAAGATATTCTTAAACTTGTCTATAACATTTATATTCAAAGGCATTTATGCGCTGCTCAGCTTGTTCAGTAAGTGTCAAAGTCTCACAGGCGTATGTTGCAAAGGGAAAGATGCATGCTCTGAAAAATCTAACTTTTGTAGTTCTGTCTGTCCCACTCCATAATTTATTCAGTTGTTTTAGTCTTTGAAGAACAATTGATACTACTACTACAATAACAATAACATCTATTATTACTATTACTCCTACTACTACCACTACTACTACTTCTACTACTATAGCGCTACTATTTTTACAATAACAATAACTACTCATGCTACTACTACTACTACTACTACTACTACTACTACTACTACTGCTACTACTACTACTACTACTACTATACTACTACTACTACTGCTGCTGCTACTGCTGCTAGTACTGCTACTACTAATTGCACCATGACAAATATTATTAGCAACAATAATGCTCTGTTTACATTAAAAATATCTCTAAATAGAACATCGGTGTGTCACTCTCCGCTCCCCCAACACGACAACTCGGCCTCAAGTGGACACAACTCCTTCCAGCATATCACGACCTGCCACTTGATACCAGCTATGTCAACGATCTACACAGATGATCTCCCCCTGAACAATCATGCGATGTTACATTCAGTCCTCCAGTTATAAAATTATAGTAAAATGTCACGATAATCACAGACGGTCGTAGATATGTAATTTTACAAGAATGTTGACCACATAAATACGTGTTTACAGAATACATGATTTTACAGGATTGTGTCGTTACTGAAATGCGTGTTAACAGAGTTTGCGATTTTGCAGGAATTTATTTATAGAAACGTGATTTGATAAAACCTGTGATTTGTAAAATGGGTTTTTAAAGAAAATTAAGTAATCTAAAAAATAAAAAAACAGTATTATTCGACCTCTATCAAAGCCTGCGTGGCGGTGATCATAAGTTCGAGTCCCCTTCGAGGCAAGTTTATTTACTTGACCTTGACTCCAGGTACACAGCCTACAATTAGTACCTAGAGATAACATAGCAAGTCAAGGCGACAGGCAGATATTGAACCCTTCACTCAGGGGGTGCCGTTTGGTCTATAAATTATGGCTCTAGTACTATATACCCAACAAGTGTCAAGGGGGGCTGAGTGGTCTCGAGGTATGGTGTCCGCCTCGAGTGCTGGAGGTCCCGGGTTCAAGCCCCGGGATTTTTTTCACGTGGACTTCTAGTAACGAAATTTCCCCTGGTCTCTGGGTAGTGAGATCGGACGCCTGTGTGTATTGTTGCGCACGTTAAAAAATCCCTTGGCAGTTGGAAATCGAAATAGTGTAGCCTAACGGCGCTGCCCGTCAAAATTTTTGAGTTTAAAATCTACCCAAAGTATTTCAGGATCCTCATCAGTGATACGGAGTTCGTGCATTGAGCTGAGATTCTCCGGACTCAGGTTTGAGTTAGGAGTAGAACGGAGCACTTATGAGTTACATCCGTGTGCCGTGATGTTGATCCATCGACTAAACTAAACTAGACATATGATTATCCAACAAGTCCTTTTCCTAATGTACAAATGCGAATCGTGGTCAGTTAGCAGACAAGTGAGGAATTATGAGGAAGTTGCCTATACGTGGTTTTATAGATGAATGTTAAGAAACACTTGGACAGATATAAAGAGCAATGAAGATAAACTGAAAGAAGTAAACTCACAAAGAGAACCTAATACTCGCATCAGAAGAAGACAGTCCATGTTCTTTGGGCATGTCACAAGAAGAGGAAAGCTGGAGTATGTCGTCACAAGGCTGGAGGGAAGGAGAAGCCAGGGAAGACCAAGAGAGAAGATGCTGGACAATTTGACACCATGGCATGGAGCAACGTCGCTATCAGAAATGACTGGCAGCACGAGAGACAGGGGGCTGTGGACAAACATGATCACCAACGCCAGACGGCATCGGCGTATAACGAAGGATATGCAAGCAATTATTACTATTATTATTATTATTATTATTATTATTATTATTATTATTTGTTATGTGTAGAAACTTACAAATGAAGTCGTTGAACTTCCTAACTTCGGTGTTTGAGACGACTCCTCGCGTAACCAGCTTGTCACACAGGTAACCAGACAGGTAGATGGTTGGGATGATCCCTAGAAATGGTAAGCCTGTCAGCAAGTTCACCTGTAGGGAACAGACAGTCGTAACATGTTCAGGTAATCCCGACTTCAGTAGTTTTACCTGATTATTTCCTAATATCCGCTTTCATGTTTTCTCAACGACGCCATGCTTCATGCTCAAGAAAATCTGTATGGGCTGGGCCAGAGGGAGTCAGCTTGAATCTCTGACGAGGTCAAGACTCACGTCCACTCATTTTTGTGCCAGGGCAGGCGGGGATAAGTGAATACGAATGAGCAGATAGGGTTACGAGCTTAGCTGCGTTGGGGATCGGAAGAGCAATCTACCAGGCTGATATCTTGAACACCCTTGAGGGGGCAGGAAGAGTAAACCCCAGACTCAAGGGCTGGGTGTGACTCTGCACATTTGACCACACTGCAAGAAGATCACGTGAAACGAGCGGAAGATAGACAAGAGCGCAATGCGGGTCGCCAAAGAAGAATAGGCAACCAACACAGGCATGGCGACATAACTAACTAACTAACTAACTAACTAACTAACTGACTGACTGACTGACTGACTGACTGATTGAATGATTAACTAACTAACTAACTAACTAACAACTAACAACTAACTAACTAACTGACTGACTGACTGACTGATTAACTAACTAACTGACTGACTGACTGACTGACTGAATGCCTAACTAACTAACTGACTGACTGACTGACTGACTGACTGATTGATTAACTAACTAACTAACTAACTAACTAACTAACTAACTAACTAACTAACTGACTGACTGACTGACTGACTAACTAACTAACTAACTAACTAACTAACTAATTAACTAACTAACTAACTAACTAATTAACTAACTAACTGACTGACTAACTAACTAACTAACTAACTAACTAACTAACTAACTAATTAACTAACTAACTAACTAACTAACTAACTAATTACCTAACTAATTAATTACCTAACTAACTAATTAACTAACTAACTAATTATTGAGAAGGGGGTCAATCCCTGGTTAGTGAACTGGATAGCGGCCGTCCTGCATTCTCGTCAGGTTGCTCTCCGTCTGGGCGCATGGACCTCAGAGCCACATATTTTAACCCCGGGACTGCCACAGGGATCTGCAATCTCACCGGTGCTCTTTAATGTGTATACGAGCAAGATTGCTTACCTAGAAGCACCAGGGGTTGGAAGGATTCTAACATTTGCAGATGATATTCTTGCATACAGGCAGGGGAGAAATAGGGATCAAACAGCCCAGGAGCTACAGGTGACAGTAGACAAAGTGATTGACTGGTGCACTGAAATGAGTGCTGTCATCAACCCGGAAAAGGCGGCGGTGTTGTGGTGCTCTCTGGACAATAGGATTGTGAGATCTGATGCCCCAAGCCTCATGATAGATGGTAGAAGCGTCAACAGAGAGAACAAACTGAAGTATCTGGGAATCACATTTGACAGGAGTCTGTCCTTCAAGGACCATGTGGAGACGGTTGTGACAAGATCTCAAAAGGGACTCAATGCACTTAAAACTATGGCTGCAATGGACACAGAGCAGAGAATGCTCTTCACACTATACCAGCACTTGATCCTCTCAGTGATTGATTATGGACTAGAACTGCTCACTGTCTCAAAGAGTCAGCTGGTGAAATTAGAGCGCATACAGAATGAAGCTATGCGGGTCATTCTGGGATGCACCAGAGACACTCCAGTAGTGTGTATGCGTTACATCCTTGGTCTGCCTACTGTTGCTGGTAGGCACAAGGTGATGCAAGCGAAGGCATACCTCAGAGTAGCTGCAGACACAGATCACCAGTTGTATGAGGCGCTGGACGTAGTTAAGGGTCAGTGTGACGGGATGAGTCTAGATCACTATGCAAACACCACCACTACTACGTTAGTGGAATTCCTAATTTACATTCTGGATTTAGTAGGCAGCTAAATTACTAATAATGACGTCATTTTAGCGACGCAGACATTTGCTGCACTAAAACTACACACTGTACTATTGGGGACAGCATATATTTTCACGTCATCAAATGATGTCACAAGGGAAATCCCCTGTTTTACTACCCTTATCATTAATACCAAGTATATGGCCGTCACTCCCTAGCAACGGGAAAACAGCGATATGCTAATAGTACGGCTGCACCGGAAATTGTGACTAACCACTTCCGTCCGGTTCACAATGACTATAGCTGAGGTGCTAGGCAGACCTTACATTAAATGAGCTGCCATATCCAGTGGCATCCTTGGTAGATTATACCAAAACCGATCTTTATTGCTGCAATAAGACTGGGGGTGAGTGTAGTAACATAATAATTACGATTATAGTAAGAAGTGTGTACACATTTATATTCTGATATTGGGAAATACCCAAAACTGTCCCGACCATGTATATTTATGAAACGTGGTATTTGAAAGGGGAGACATTGAGAGAAAACCTGTGAGGCCTAGATATATTTATAGATAAAAATATATATAGATATAATGTATGAACCTTACTGATTATTTTCATATGCATTTTGTGAATGTATTTACATGTATATTTTGTTGAAAATATGATAACATGATTTTGCCATGTGGGCAGAAGTAGAAGAGACATGTGGAACATGATTCTCACATGCCAGCAATATTACTAGGCGATTTATATTCAAACATAAATTTGCTTACCCCTGATTCACCGCCATGCCGAACTACACGACACTGACGGTCATAAGTTCAAAGCAAATACTATGTGGTGAGGAATCAGAATTTGGGGAGTAAATAACTCAACAAGGGATAACTGAGACATCCTAAAGCCCAATGCCTGGAATATCTCAGCCCCCTTGCTTGCCTGCTGGCCTTCTTCTTATCTTTTAGCTCGTATATTCTGTGGGGTATACCTCACGACTTCATGGCGACACTTGATTGCTTTATGCCTAATGACTGATGTGGGATTAGGTTGAATTATTGTTGGCCCTTCCTTAGCTATCTAGGGAAACATCCTGGCTGCCCAGGACTTCCTCACCATGGTGTTAAGGAATACACCAGTAATTATTGCATATGAGTCACTTCAAGTTTTACAACCATGTACATTTTGTAATGCTTTTTTTCAAACAAAGATTTGTCTACATGTTCTATTCCAATGGACCATGTGGTCTTAGAATGTGTCCACTTCTGGACCCTTTTTCACCTTGTATCATCATGTCATACAAGGTATAGCCAAGCTGATAAGAACTATTGGCCTTTGCTTTTGATACAGAATAGCAGAGAGGAATTGTTTTATTCCTGTTCTGCATCTGACACATACACAACAGACACACAACACCAACACTCAGACACATTGTTATTGTCAAGACACTAAGGAGTCTGCAACTGTTTGTTTGATTTAAGGAGCCTCGCTGCTGATACTGCTGACACCTAACTGGTCCGGTTACCGAAACTTTGAGCCACCAACTAGTGGAGACGGAACCTGGAATCCGGAGGAGCATCGTACACCTGTCGAATGCCAGGGTCGACTCCAAGACATAATACAACCGAAAGCCAGCACTATTCCTAACAGAGATCAGATTGTCTCAGGTGACTCTGTGTCTACATGTGTTCTGAGTGTGTCACTGTCTGGATGGTGTGAATGATGACATGCTATCTGTCTAAGCATCAGAAAACTATTTTATTTTTGTACCTGTAACATAAATGTAACTATCATAGTTCACCAGTTGAACCACAATTTTCATTTTCTCTTTTATTATTAAAGAGTATTATTGTTTTATACTTTCACCAACGTACTCCACTCGTGATCATTTTGAACGCAAGGTGTGCGCGTGAGTGCGTGAAAGTATTTAAAACAGGGGGCTCCATCAATTGACGAAGGATCACCGACAGATAAACTAGGCATTCGTGTTAGGGCTTCCTACATACACGAGTGTTCTTCACCTTCTGCCTTTGTCTACCAAGTGAATCCCAGTCTCTTCTATCGGGACCATCCCTTTAGACATTCTTGTAACGAGCCATAATTTCTAGAGACTGTCGGCAAACTCTTGGATAGGGATTTCTGTCTATTTCAATAGAAACACCCTAACGGTCGGTGACAACTGTGGTCTCGGTCCGGGATCTACCCAGCTAATTAGAAATATTTCTAATAAATTGTGTTACTTGGTACAAAAAATTTTTTTTTTCTCATCTCAGTAAAGGGTAGAGTAGTTTAGGAAACTCTGTAATTAGTTGTTTCCATTCGATTGAGAGAGTGAAAGTGTGTTGTGTATCATTGTTTGTACTAACCATTTTTGTGTATGTACTAATAAGATTTGTAAATTATTGCAATTGTATTAGTATAACTTGAATTGGGAAGTAGTATAATATTGATATAGAAATTGTAGTCCACTGATCACTCACCCTCTCAGTCAAAACTCAGTCATGAGTTCATCAGCAGATTTGCACGCAGCAGCGGTAGCTATGGGGTTATCGGAGCCCGAAGCAGCCAAATATGTCCATGATATGGAGAGGGAGTTAAGGAAAGAAGACAGGGAAGATAAAATACGTAGGCATGAACTCGAGCTTAAGAAACTGGAAGCAGAGACAGAGCTTAAGAAAATCGAGGCCGAGGCTGAGAAAGAACTTAGGCAGTTACAGGAAAACGAAAAAATCCGACAGCATGAGTTTAGGATGAAAGAGCTAGAAAACCAAGCTCTATCAGCAACCTGTTCTAACGCCAGCTCTCCGGCACCCAGCATTGAAACCCAGCTACATTCGACTTCTCATGTGGGTCCTATGAGTTTTCCTTTGATGCCGTTCGAGGAAAATCAGGAACAATTGGATAGTTACCTTCAGAAATTCGAGAAATTAGCTGAGTCATTTGGGTTGGCTAGGGAACACTGGAACTTGAAGCTTTCTCAGGCACTGAGGGGACAAGCGTATGTAGTCTTTCAGGGACTACCTCCAGGCCATGAACACTCTTATGAAAGTTTGAAATCGGCTTTATTGAAGAGATATGAGTTAACCTCAGCTGCTTATCAGCGGAAATTCCGAACCGCAAGACGTCTGAAGGGTGAGTCATTCTCACAATTGTCCGCTCGTCTGCAGAGTTATCTCTGTAAATGGGAGACATTGGGAGAGTATGAACACTCCTATGCGGGCTTGCGGGAGATGGTTTTGTGTGAGCAGCTGAGGAACTGTATGTCGAAGCCGATGGAAACTTTCATCGTTGAACAAGGGGCACAAACACTGGAGGAAATGATAGTCTTGGCTGAAAGATATCTGACTGCCCATGGGGACTCGGTCCCAACGCAACCTCCCCAACCTCAACAGAACCCACCTCCAACCAATCAGGGACAAACCCCTAGCAATATACCAGCAGACCAGAGGCAACCTCAGCAGCAGCATAACAAAAAACAAACCACATCTGGGGCTAGAAAACCATACTGCACGAATTGTCATAATAATTCCCACAGTACGGCAGACTGCAAGCGCAGAACAAAACCCCAGATTGCGGCTTGCTTCTCGGTAGGGAAGAAAACCACTACACTACCACCGCCTCCCGAAATGAGAGGACATCGAGTGGTAGAGAAGATCAATGTCAATGGACAGTTGGTCGAGTGTCTCCATGATACGGGTTTAACGTATGATGCCATAATAGCATCACACTTAGTAAAACCTGGTCAGTTGACGCAAAACATGGTTGAAGTTATGGGTGCGACAAGAAGTTCGCCTACCCTAACTTTACCAATAGCCCAAGTGTTAGTTAACTCTAGATTTGTAAAGGGAACTATATCGGCAGCAGTGATGACTGATCCTATCTATGACATAATACTGGGAAGTAAATATGTTTATTTAGGGGAACCATCCACTCCCATGATAGTAGGCAGTGCACTGACCCATATCCCAACTCTAACACCTGGCTGTAACCAACTTCCTAGTGCTAGGAAGACTCCCCAGAGAGGAAAATTTTCTTCCTCTAAACGTTCGCTAGCGGTAGGGGACAAAGTGTTACTCTTAAGATCTAGTGGGACTAATAAGGAGACTGAGTGGCAAGGACCATTCCCCATAATGGAGAAAGTGTCCAACACCAAATATAAAATCTTCATGAAAGGTAAGATGAAAATCTACCACATTAAATTGCTCCGCAAATATTATGACAGAGCAAAAGAACGACCAGTACATCTGGTAGCTCTAAATGTTGTTCAGAAAGTAGGGAGGAGGGAAGAACCTCTTAGCTTTCCATACCCACCTCTGACTGGATCCTCACTAAACTTATCTGGAGAAACGCCAGGTCATACCAAAGTACCAAGCCAGCCCCGGAGTCGAAAGAAGTCTAATAGATCCTTCTCTAGAGGGGAACAATTGGTTCAGATATAAACTATGGGGAGAATGCATAGTCGATCTAGGCTCATCCACCCTAAAAGTTCGCTGAGCCGTACTTTTCTCTAGGGGCGGCATATGTGACGGGATGAGTCTAGATCACTATGCAAACACCACCACTACTACGTTAGTGGAATTACTATTTACATTCTGGATTCAGTACGGCAGCTAAATTACTAATAATGACGTCATATTGGCGACGCAGACATTTGCTGCACTAAAACTACACACTGTACTATTGGGGACAGCACATATTTTCACGTCATCATCAAATGATGTCACAAGGGAAATCCCCTGTCTTACTACCCTTATCATTAATACCAAGTATATGGCCGTCACTCCCTAGCAACGGGAAAACAGCGATATGCTAATTAGTACGGCTGCACCGGAAATTGTGACTAACCACTTCCGTCCGGTTCACAATGACTATAGCTGCTGTGCTAAGCAGACCTTACATGAAGTGAGCTGCCATATCCAATTGCATCCTTGGTAGATTATACCAAAACCTATCTTAATTGCTGCAATAAGACTGGGGGTGAGTGTAGTAACATAATAATTACGATTATAGTAAGAAGTGTGTACACATTTATATTCTGATATTGGGAAAACCCAAAACTTTCCCGACCATGTATATTTATGAAACGTGGTATTTGAAAGGGGAGACATTGAGAGAAAACATGTGAGGCCTAGATATATTTATAGATAAAAATATATATAGATATAATGTATGAACCTTACTGATTATTTTCATATGCATTTTGTGAATGTATTTACATGTATATTTTGTTGAAAATATGATAACATGATTTTGCCATGTGGGCAGAAGTAGAAGAGACATGTGGAACATGATTCTCACATGCCAGCAATATTACTAGGCGATTTATATTCAAACATAAATTTGCTTACCCCTGATTCACCGCCATGCCGAACTACACGACACTGACGGTCATAAGTTCAAAGCAAATACTATGTGGTGAGGAATCAGAATTTGGGGAGTAAATAACTCAACAAGGGATAACTGAGACATCCTAAAGCCCAATGCCTGGAATATCTCAGCCCCCTTGCTTGCCTGCTGGCCTTCTTCTTATCTTTTAGCTCGTATATTCTGTGGGGTATACCTCACGACTTCATGGCGACACTTGATTGCTTTATGCCTAATGACTGATGTGGGATTAGGTTGAATTATTGTTGGCCCTTCCTTAGCTATCTAGGGAAACATCCTGGCTGCCCAGGACTTCCTCACCATGGTGTTAAGGAATACACCAGTAATTATTGCATATGAGTCACTTCAAGTTTTACAACCATGTACATTTTGTAATGTTTTTTTCAAACAAAGATTTGTCTACATGTTCTATTCCAATGGACCATGTGGTCTTAGAATGTGTCCACTTCTGGACCCTTTTTCACCTTGTATCATCATGTCATACAAGGTATAGCCAAGCTGATAAGAACTATTGGCCTTTGCTTTTGATACAGAATAGCAGAGAGGAATTGTTTTATTCCTGTTCTGCATCTGACACATACACAACAGACACACAACACCAACACTCAGACACATTGTTATTGTCAAGACACTAAGGAGTCTGCAACTGTTTGTTTGATTTAAGGAGCCTCGCTGCTGATACTGCTGACACCTAACTGGTCCGGTTACCGAAACTTTGAGCCACCAACTAGTGGAGACAGAACCTGGAATCCGGAGGAGCATCGTACACCTGTCGAATGCCAGGGTCGACTCCAAGACATAATACAAACGAAAGCCAGCACTATTCCTAAACGAGATCAGATTATCTCAGGTGACTCTGTGTCTACATGTGGTCTGAGTGTGTCACTGTCTGGATGGTGTGAATGATGATATGCTATCTGTCTAAGCATCAGAAAACTATTTTATTTTTGTACCTGTAACATAAATGTAACTATCATAGTTCACCAGTTGAACCACAATTTTCATTTTCTCTTTTATTATTAAAGAGTATTATTGTTTTATACTTTCACCAACGTACTCCACTCGTGATCATTTTGAACGCAAGGTGTGCGCGTGAGTGCGTGAAAGTATTTAAAACAGGGGGCTCCATCAATTGACGAAGGATCACCGACAGATAAACTAGGCATTCGTGTTAGGGCTTCCTACATACACGAGTGTTCTTCACCTTCTGCCTTTGTCTACCAAGTGAATCCCAGTCTCTTCTATCGGGACCATCCCTTTAGACATTCTTGTAACGAGCCATAATTTCTAGAGACTGTCGGCAAACTCTTGGATAGGGATTTCTGTCTATTTCAATAGAATTACCCTAACGGTCGGTGACAGTCAGAGACTGATAAGAGGGAAATCATGGATGGCTCAGGCGGAGGATACGATCAGACAGGTGTGCCCCTTGGAGAACATTAGGCGAGGAGAGGAGTGGGTCAGAGTGCCAGCCGTGCAGTCAGACTTGTGCAGAGTTATAATCACATTGAACCGGGAGTGCAGGGAGTGGCTATCAGGGGCCACGGAAGTGGAAATTCAGCAATTAATTCAGGAAAATTCTCGCCCGGGTGATGTGATTATCTACACGGATGGGTCGGTGTTGAGAGGTAGGAGAAGTGCTTGGGGCTTCTTGGCAAAAACTAATGGTCGGCGTTTGGTGCAGGAGAGCCTGGCGTATGATGACACTACATCTAGCTTAAGAATGGAGGTGGATGCGGTCAGTGCAGCTTTCCGCTGGATAGAAAACACGATACATACACACATTGTGATAGTAACTGACTCAGAAAGCATGCTGAGAAGGGTGAGAACAGGCAAGCTTCGTGCAGAGTGGCTTGCTTCGCTTCGGAGGTCACGGGTAGCAAGCATCACCTGGATCTTTTCTCCTGGGCATGCCGGTGTGCTGGGGAATGAACAGGCGGACAGATTGGCTGGCTCGGCAGAACTTGGTGGAGTATTGATGCATGACAGGGCAGATGTGGTTGCGGCCTTGTGGGAGCACGTGTACATCTCGGAGGAGCAAATGGATCACCATAGTCTGGCTAGAATGAGGCAGCGAGGAGTGACGAGGGGATCTGGCCGACGCTCGACGCTCAGAGGAAAGGCGAGACGGAAATATAATCAGATTGCTACTGGAACTATTAGTGTTGGAACTCATCGCTGGTTGCTGAAGATGGGGACGGAGCGCTTATGGGAATGTCCCGAATGCTGTGATGTCGGTTCCTAGATCAACCAATCAATCAATCAATCTAACTAATTGACTAACTAACTAATTAACTAACTAACTAACTAACTAATTAACTAACTAACTAACTAACTAACTAACTAACTGACTGACTGACTGACTGACTGACTGACTGACTGACTAACTGACAGACTGACTAACTAACTAACTCTCTCACTCACTCACTCACTCACTTACTCACTCTAATAACTTACTTACTCATTTACTTACTTACTTGCTAATGACTGACTGATTGACTACTGATTGACTGACTAAATAACTATAAGTCTGCCTATCGCCTAGGTAGTCTTGGGAAAGTGAGGGGGGCTGGCATGAAATTAACCACATCCCCCCCCCCCTCAAGTGCCCTGTCGAATATACAAATATTAATCTAGCATATGTGACTCATGCGCCCCAAGCCGTGTCCCAGGTTTCTTGACTTAGTTAAATATGTCTCACGGCTGAAAATGGGGCCTTTATCTTGTTTACAGTCTGTTGTGTCGCATTCTATGTCAGAAAATGATGACATATTCTTGTCTGTTTAACACACTGTAGCCTGGCGGTGAAGATCAGTGTGGCATTCTCTATTTTTAAAAAAAAGATCATTGTTGTCTTTTTGTCTGTCTGACAGAGCATGATGGGAAGAGAGAAGATGGGCATCCTTCGTGCACATCGGCATGCTTCACTTCAAAAATCAATGATAGAGAGCATTCGTTTGCCCGTTTTGCCCAGGACATGCTGGTGTGTGAGTATCCTTTGTCCCATGTCTGGCTTATTGGTGTGCAGACTGGTGGTTCCTCGCCGTACAGGCAGACACTCTCCGACTTCGGAGGAATCGGTGATCCTACTGACTTTGGACAGGACCCCGAAGGGACCTGTTGTCCAAGACGCTAGACGAGGACGCGCCAATAGGTCTTGGCCAGTATATAAACCGGCCCTGGTGCCTTGGAAACACCTCTGCGTCCCATTAGTATTGCGACTCTGGCTGGCTGTTGCAGATGAGGGCGGTTGTGCGTATGGGCATGTCCCGAGTTATATGATGTTGTTTTTTGACCTAACTCAACTATGACTTCCCATGGATGTATACATCTTATTCTTCCCCCATAGACCTCTTTCTCTGTGTTCGTATTCTTTCGTCTTTCAGTATGTTTCACTATACTTTTTTTTTGGGGGGGGGGGGGGGGGGGGGGGGGGGGGGGGGGGGGGGGGACCGGAACTGTGACACAGGGGCAGTTAACGCATTGCACAATGTCCCGACATCAGCCGTAGAATATTTTGAAGCAGATTGTCCTGTGTTTATTTAGATGGTGTGAGCGTCGGTCGGAAAGCAATATCATCATCATCATCATCATCATCATCATCATCATCATCATCATCATCATCATCATCATCATCATCATCATCATCATCATCACAATCATCATCATCATCATCTTCACTACCACCACCACCACCACCATCATCATCATCATCATCATCATCATCATCATCATCATCATCATCATCATCATCATCATCAAGTGTCTTGCCAGCTGACGTAGGTTTTCATGTCTCTCTACAGATTTCGGTGTTCTGGATACAGTCTCAGTCCATCCAGCAACATTTCTCTTGTTTTGCCCCTGCCTCTTTTCCCCGAGATCTTTCCAGTCGGCACGATGTTCTTCGATGATTCTCTTCTCATCACATGACCAAAGAAAGCTGTTTGTCTTATTCTTATTGCTGCTTTTTTCAGACAGTCGTTGATAGTAACTCTGGCAGTCCAAGGAATTCGCAACATTCAAACTACTGAACGTGAACATTGTCTAGTAAAACACGAACGATCTAACAATGTTGGGGTTGATTGTGACATCCTGTAAAATGACATACAATTAATTATAACTCCCTTTCAGCGTGACACACCACATTAGTGACGTCCTACCTGGAGCGGGGACAGTTTGATGACGTCTTTCAGAAACGTCGGCTCCATGGTGACGAAGAAGTAGTACAGCCAGTCGGAGCCGATCTGGGAGACAACGATGGCCCAGACACAGCGAGAAGTGAGGATCTCCTTGACCGGCACGCGAGCCTGGAACACAGCACATGCAATTATGAGAAAAGCGAGCCTGGAACACAGCACATGCAATCATGAGAAAAGCGAGCCTGGAACGCAACACAAACAATCATGAGAAAAGCGAGCCTGGAACACAGCACATGCAATCATGAGAATATGGCTGTTCTGTATCGCTCTGTGGCGAAGTGGTATCCAACGCAATTCAGTATTCCGCACACCGCGTTCGAAGCACTGCTGCGGGCGATTCGACAGCAGACCGTCTTGCACTGGTTTTACTACTATCGTATGAGTGCCGGTAGTTCAGAAAGCAGTGGCTAACTACTGAACGTAGACTTGCCAAGAGATTATAAATAGCCATGAAAGACATCCTACAAAGGATATGCAACTAACTAATTATCCTACACAAGAATACAGTACCTGGCTGTCTGTCTATCTCTGTCTGTTGTCTGCCTGTGTTTTCTCTCTCTCTCTCTCTCTCTCTCTCTCTCTCTCTCTCTCTCTCTCTCTCTCTCTCTCTCTCCTTCTACACACACACACACCCACACACACCTCTCATCATCATCATCATCATCATCATCATCATCATCATCATCATCATCATCATCATCATCATCATCATATGCCTTGCCGGTAAGCGTGGGCGGTCATGTTTTGCCATCTCACTCGATCACCAGAGACGTGGATCAGCTCTGTGTTCTTGTCTGGACCATGCCACGTGGTCAAGCCATCCAGGTATTTAATTCACTGCTCTCCATTTGTTCTCTTCTCTTCTATCTTGCCAGTTGTCACTAAGTTCTCCAATTTATTTCTTCTCATAGCGTGACCATTCTGTGCTTCTGTATATTTTTTTCCTGCGAAGAAAGAGAACTGGTCAGCAAATCCCACACCAGGTTTATGCTACGGCACTTGTTATTTTGGAAGCCGCGATGCAGTTGAGGTTAGACGCTTGCTGCCGACTCGATGGTCTGGAGTTTGAATCCGCATCGGGGTCAGTATTGACTATTGACCTGGGCTCCGGAGTCGACCCCGCTCAGCATGGGTGGAGGCAGGCAGGTCAAGGCCACTTCTCTGGCTCTGTTGGTGTCCGGGAAGGTGGTCGACCCTCCAGTCAAGATCCGGTTATTATATTTGATTACGACCAGGGCACAGCAGATTGACATATCGTTAATATCATAAGTTTCAGGCTGGTTTCTTCTCTCTCTCTCTCTCTCTCTCTCTCTCTCTCTCTCTCTCTCTCTCTCTCTCTCTCTCTCTCTCTCTCTCTCTCTTCTCTCTGCTTTCTATGTCTTCTCTCTTTCTCTCTCTCTCTTCTCTCTGTCCTCTCTCTGCTTTCTCTGTCTTCTCTCTTCTCTGTCCTCCCTCTGCTTTCTATGCCTTCTCCCTTTCTCCTCGCTCTTCTCTCTCTTTGCTCTCTCCTCTCTCTCTTCTCTCCTCTCACTTTCACCTCTACCTCTTTTCTTTATTTCTATTCTCTCTGTTCTCTCTCTGTTCTCTCTCTCTCTCTCTCTCTCTCTTCTCTGTCTTTTCTCTGTCTTCTCTCTATCTCTCACTCTCTTCTCTCTGTCCTCTCTCTGCTTTCTCTGTCTTCTCTCTTTCTCCTCTCTCTTTGGTCTCTCCTCTTTCTATTCTCTCTCTTCTCTCCTCTCACTTTTGCCTCTACCAATTTTCGTTATTTCTATTCTCTCTATTCTCTCTCTCTTTCTCTCTGTCTACTCTATCTATTCTCTCTCTCTCTCTCTCTCTCTCTCTCTCTCTCTTTCTCCGTGTGTGTGAGCGCATGTATCTGGTGATAACATCATGGCGGCCAGCCATTCAACACTACCCTGCCTGGCTGACAGTAATGTAAGCAAACATTCACATCATCAACCAACCACTTGTCACCAACAGCTACTGGAATGTCACGAACTTGAGATTAACTACTGCTTTTAATAGTGACAATAACCTGGGGGTATAAGTGTTAACGAGGATGAAAAGACAACAAAAGCATCAGCTACACAAGAGGAAGGGGAAGAGGAGGAGGAGGAAGAAGAAGAAGAAGAAGAAGAAGAAGAAGAAGAAGAAGAAGAAGAAGAAGAAGAAGAAGAAGAAGAAGAAGAAGAAGAAGAAGAAGAAGAAGAAGAAGAAAAAGAAGAAGAAGAAGGAGGAGGAGGAAGAGGAGAAACGACATTAAGTTATCAAGCTATTACTCTATTTACCGGTTCTTGTGCTGGCGCATGATGTCTCTTGGGAATGCAAGAGAGAAAGAACTTCACCTCGTCCCTGGAGACATGACTGTTGGTGAAAGGCGAGTCCGACACGACGATCGCGACTATCAGGGCGATGACCAGGCCCAGGCCAGCTGTGGGGAGACAAGACAACACGTTGTATTTCCTGTGTTCCAACTGCAATCTTCTGCTTCTTCTTTTGTCCTTGTTTTTGTCGTGAAACGTCGCAGGGCGGAGGCAGGGGTAATCTTCTGTGTTTTGTTTGGCTTGTTGCTTGCACAAACGTCATCTGTGATGTCTTCAGTGTCTTCAGTTGTCTCTTTTACTCCATCTAGCCAATTCTTCCCATCTTGTCTTCTCGCCTTGTATCCCGATGTTCTCATGTAGAACAAATATATAAGACTGATCTTACCCTTCGTATAGAACTTTTAACAAAAATATAAGCCTGATCTTACTCGTGGTATAGAACATTTAATGACTATATACGATTGAATTGACCACTTCTATTTAATAATTAACATTAGATAAAATGTTTTGTTTAGTTTAGTTTAGTTTAGTCGACGGATCAACATCACTGCACACGGTGTAACCCATAAGTGTTCCGTTCTACTCCTAACTCAAACCTGAGTCCTGAGAATCTCAGCTCAGTGCACGAACTCCGTAGCACAGACGAGGATCCTGAAATACTTTGGGTAGATTTTTAACTCGAAATTTTGCCCAGGCAGCGCCGTTAGGCTACTCTTTTTCGATTTCCAACTGCCAAGGGATTTTTTACGTGCGCAACAATACACACGGGCGTCCGGTCTCACTACCCAGAGACCAGGGGAAATTTTATTACTAGAAGTCCACGTGACAAAATCCCGGCCCTCATCGGGTTTTGAACGTGGGACATCCAGAACTCGAGGCGGACACCATACCTAGAGACCACTCAGCCCCCCCCCCCCCCTCTCCTAACACACACATTAGAATACTTAGCGGCAATATGAGACTGCTCTCACCCATACTATATCACATTTAATGACTAAATACGATTGAATTTACCAATAAAAAAGAACATTTAACGACTATATAAGATTGAATTTACCGATACTACTGAACATTTAACGATTATATAAAATTGAATTTACCAATACTAGTGAACATTTAACGCCCATGTAAGACAGAATTTACCAATGCTACTGAACATTTAACGACTATATAAGACTGAATTTACCAATTACAAAGAACATTTAACAACTATGCAAGATTTAAATTACCAATGACAAAGAACATGTATATAACGTTTATATAACATCAAAGAACGAATATATAAGACTGATCTTACCCAAGATGTAGAAGACGAATGGCCATCCCTCCTGGATGTCGATCTCACAGGCCAGCAGTGACACGGCGTAAGATAGAACGTTTCCCAGCTCCATCCCTGAACGCAACAAACATTAGTGTTGTATCATTGGTGTATCATTGTTGTATCATTGTTGTATATCATTGTTGTATATCATTATTATATATAATTGTTGTATCATTGTTATATCCTTGTTGTATCATTGTTATATCATATTGGCGTTCTTGGTGTGTCATTATTATGTCATTAGTAGTAGTAGAGGGTCTCTATCCCTCGGAATGAGCAATGAGCAATGAGATATATCTCATGTCTCATTCTCGTCTCATGTCTCGTCTATGCCTCATGTCTCGTGGTGGGTGGGTTGTGGCCTGCCTCATGCCTTCCAGCTCCTGCCTCGTTTTTTAAAGTGTCAGCTGTCGTTTTTTAATCAGAGCATCGGGGTTAACAAGATCAATTAAACTCTGGCGCCAGGTTTGCTAATTGATTCAGAATATGTCAGCCGGTGTAATGCATTAATTACTTCCCGTTTTGTATAGACGCTTGCATAATCGATTGGTGTGCTCAGGCTGATACGGGTTGATGTATTTGTATCTTTGGTAAGATCGGCGAACATCTGTGAGCAAAAAGTCGATATTGTCCGTCCCAGAAATAATGTGGTTTGTAAATTACACCTGTCGGCGTTAGGTGGCGTTTTTAATCAGCTCATCGGTATATGTAAACAATGATAAATGAATTGAGACACGGGGCTAGTTGGTACCACAGTCGCATTGCAGATGGTGCGATAACCAATTCGGTAGAGTGTGTCGGGGTATCGCCAGTGTGTAAGTGGGGTGTCTAATGGGTTAAGTTGGTACCATAGACCCCCTCATTTGGCGGCGTCGAGTTCGAATCTCAATGCTTTTTCGTTGGTAAGGTTACTACTTAGCCACGTATGGGTGTACCTAGTTGTCATAGGGGGTGTGTAGTTGGTCATAGTGGGATATCACCAATGTGTAACTGGGGTTTCTAGTGGGTCCCCTACCATGCGGCAGGGTCGATCCTACTGTGTGGGTGGGGTAGTGTGACAGTGGTCGAGTGTGTAACGGAGCTAAATGGTATCATTCAATCAATCAATCATGTGCCATGCCGGAAAGCGTGGGCGGGCATGTCTCGCCATTTCACTCGATCACCAGTGTCGTGGATCAGCTCAGTGTTCCTGTCTCGTCCATGCCATGTGGCCAAGCCATCCAGGTATTTTCCTCTCGGTCTTCCTCTTGGTCTGTTCCCTTCGATCTTGCCAGTTGTCACTAAGTTCTCCAATCCATTTCTTCTCATAACATGTCCCAAAAAAATTTTTTTGACTGTCTACGGCTAATTTCACTAAGCAGTTTACGTTGTTCATTTGTCTCCTGTAGTACTTGGTCATTGGTTTTTCTGTCTGTCCATGGTATTCTTTGCATTCTCCTCAGAAACCACATTTCTGCAGCCATCAGCTGCTTTTCAGCTTGACTGTTCATTGTCCAAGTTTCACATCCATACACAAGAACAGGCTCTATGTATCCCCTCAACACTCTTTTTCTCGTTTCAATTGACATCTTTTTATTGGTCAGAATGTTTTTCATCTTGCTAAAGGCTACTTTCGCCATGGCGATTCTTGTTCTAATCTCCTCAAGGCATCTCCCATCAGTTGTTATGAATGTTCCGAGATACTTGTATCTATCTACTCACTTGTTTCAGAATATTCCCATTTACATGTATATTACATCGTGGTATTTCGTTCTTCATAGTGACAATCATAACCCGTGTCGTTTTATAATTTAATTCTAACCCTAGTTGTTCACCGGGTGCAACAACCGCCTCTACTAAATATTGCAGATCCTGCGCAGTGTCTGTTGATTACATAAATTATATGAAGGCAGTTCACAAGTTAAATTAGAGGAAGACATTTTATTACGAGAAATTAAATGAAGACATTTGACTAGAAATATTTAATAAAACGACGAAAAAACGGAGATCTACCGGCGTGAGAAAAGCTTATAAGTATGTTAATGTCAGTTCCTGTGAACATATTTAGCAGAAGCATTCTGCATAGTATATGCATATTTATCTTTAAGGTGAAAAGTAGTTATATATGATGCCTACTAGCCCCAAGGAGAAGGAGCTAAAGGAGCGCTCCTTCAGGAGCTGAAGGAGCCTGAAGGAGCGGGTCGTGAAGGAGCGCGAAGGCGTCTGAAGGAGCGGGTCATGTCCGCTCCTTCTGTGGTGTGATATTGACTCCTTCTAACACCTGCCTAGTTGTGTCTTTGGCTTGTTAAGCTCGGTATTTTTGGCGGGTAAATTTTTTTAAAAAAGAAAAAAAGTCTGATCTAATGGGTGATGGGTCTCATCATGTCTGTGGTCAGGGTGGAGTGGAAGGAGCCGGCGTAAATAGTAAGCGCAAAGAAGGTGGTGGCCGGTGGTGCGACGTGTATAGTGACGTCATCGGTCCCTCGTAGTTGTATGTTTGGGCTATTAGGGTCGAATTTTTGGTGGAAAAGTATGGTCTAAGGGGTAGCGGGGGTATTAGGGGTGATGTCTCCGCACCTCCTTGTCGCATCTTTACCATGTTAAGATCGTTGTTTTGGCAGGAAAAGTATGTTTTTTTTAAAATTAAAAATAATTTAATTTTTTTTTTTAATTTAAAAAATATTTCAATGGAAAATAAAAGATATTGGTTAATAGTGGTTGGGCGGGGCATAAAATCTATTATCAAACGGTGTTAGCTCATTAAATGAAAATCTTAAAAAGAGTAAAGATGGCCGCTAGTTCGTGTTGTAGTGGTATGGCTTAGTGTTATTTGATGTTAAGGGGTGGGTGAGTGAAAGCGTATCTTGATGAGTGCTTCCAAACAATATCATCATAGGTATCAGATCGTTAAAGAAACAAGTAAAGATGGCCGTCGGTGTCCTCCGTGGGTGCCGGGTTCGAATCCCGGTAGGGCTGTTTAGTGGTAGAAGAAATATTGATATGTTTTGTTACTTAGTTGTGATGGCGATAGCGGGTGGTAGTAACCAGGCTATGTGTAGCAAAGGAGAGGTGGTGTGTTGGTTGAAGCTTAGGTGGTACCCCAGACGAGATGACAGGGTCGAATCTCGGTGCTGTGCCACTGGTAAGGGTAATAGTCGTCAGAGTGAGTGGGGTGTCTAGTTAGTCATACGGGTTAGGATTAGGGACGGTCTGTCTTTTCATGTCGCTGTGTCCACAAGTCCAAGGGGAAAACAGGCAGCCGATTTCACCTTTGTACCTACGAGTCACAAAATATAACCTAACTTAAAAATCAGAATATGATTCATAACCTCAACAGGTGTTGCCAAAAATCAATACTCATTTCATAACGGCTAATCCAGGGGCTTATCGTCGTCGTAATGACTAGATGTGGTATGATATTACTAATCTCCGTCGTTGCAAATAGTTCGCGATATAATAAGGTTCATATAATGTCGATAGAGGATTAAGAGATTAACACCTATTGTCGGCCATCCACAGAAAATCAATACCACACGCTAGATTCTTCTCATAATTGCGACCAGTGGCTTATAGATATAACCGTTATTGCAGACGCAGCTGTGTGCAGACTTGCAGAGAAAAGGTCAGCTACTCAAGCCTTGGCTGCTCA